>JAEQBA010000871.1:143548-270421 GCA_019434445.1 Phalangium opilio
TTAGTTTCTTAGAATGTACATAAATTAGTTCTTAGAATGTACATAAATTAGTTTCTTAGAATGTACATAAATTAGTTTTTAGAATGTACATAAATTAGTTTCTTAGAATGTACATAAATTAGTTTCTTAGAATGTACATAAATTAGTTTCTTAGAATGTACATAAATTAGTTTCTTAGAATGTACATAAATTAGTTTCTTAGAATGTACATAAATTAGTTTCTTAGAATGTACATAAATTAGTTTCTTAGAATGTACATAAATTAGTTTCTTAGAATGTACATAAATTAGTTTCTTAGAATGTACATAAATTAGTTTCTTAGAATGTACATAAATTAGTTTCTTAGAATGTACATAAATTAGTTTCTTAGAATGTACATAAATTAGTTTCTTAGAATGTACATATTTGATAAATTAGTTTCTTAGAATGTACATATTTGATAAATTAGTTTCTTAGAATGTACATAAATTAGTTTCTTAGAATGTACATATTTGATAAATTAGTTTCTTAGAATGTACATAAATTAGTTTCTTAGAATGTACATATTGATAAATTAGTTTCTTAGAATGTACATATTTGATAAATTAGTTTTTAGAATGTACATATTTGAAATTAGTTTCTTAGAATGTACATAAAATTAGTTTCTTAGAATGTACATAAATTAGTTTCTTAGAATGTACATAAATTAGTTTCTTAGAATGTACATAAATTAGTTTCTTAGAATGTACATAAATTAGTTTCTTAGAATGTACATAAATTAGTTTCTTAGAATGTACATAAATTAGTTTTTTAGAATGTACATAAATTAGTTTCTTAGAATGTACATAAATTAGTTTCTTAGAATGTACATATTTGATAAATTAGTTTCTTAGAATGTACATAAATTAGTTTCTTAGAATGTACATAAATTAGTTTCTTAGAATGTACATATTGATAAATTAGTTTCTTAGAATGTACATATTTGATAAATTAGTTTCTTAGAATGTACATAAATTAGTTTCTTAGAATGTACATAAATTAGTTTCTTAGAATGTACATATTTGATAAATTAGTTTCTTAGAATGTACATATTTGATAAATTAGTTTCTTAGAATGTACATAAATTAGTTTCTTAGAATGTACATAAATTAGTTTCTTAGAATGTACATAAATTAGTTTCTTAGAATGTACATAAATTAGTTTCTTAGAATGTACATAAATTAGTTTCTTAGAATGTACATAAATTAGTTTCTTAGAATGTACATAAATTAGTTTCTTAGAATGTACATAAATTAGTTTCTTAGAATGTACATATTTGATAAATTAGTTTCTTAGAATGTACATAAATTAGTTTCTTAGAATGTACATATTGATAAATTAGTTTCTTAGAATGTACATATTTGATAAATTAGTTTCTTAGAATGTACATAAATTAGTTTCTTAGAATGTACATATTTGATAAATTAGTTTCTTAGAATGTACATATTTGATAAATTAGTTTCTTAGAATGTACATAAATTAGTTTCTTAGAATGTACATATTTGATAAATTAGTTTCTTAGAATGTACATATTTGATAATTAGTTTTTAGAATGTACATATTTGAAATTAGTTTCTTAGAATGTACATATTTGATAAATTAGTTTCTTAGAATGTACATAAATTAGTTTCTTAGAATGTACATAAATTAGTTTCTTAGAATGTACATAAATTAGTTTCTTAGAATGTACATAAATTAGTTTCTTAGAATGTACATAAATTAGTTTCTTAGAATGTACATAAATTAGTTTCTTAGAATGTACATAAATTAGTTTCTTAGAATGTACATAAATTAGTTTCTTAGAATGTACATATTTGATAAATTAGTTTCTTAGAATGTACATATTTGATAAATAGTTTCTTAGAATGTACATAAATTAGTTTCTTAGAATGTACATATTTGATAAATTAGTTTTTAGAATGTACATATTTGAAATTAGTTTCTTAGAATGTACATATTTGATAAATTAGTTTCTTAGAATGTACATAAATTAGTTTCTTAGAATGTACATAAATTAGTTTCTTAGAATGTACATAAATTAGTTTCTTAGAATGTACATATTTGATAAATTAGTTTCTTAGAATGTACATATTTGATAAATTAGTTTCTTAGAATGTACATAAATTAGTTTCTTAGAATGTACATATTTGATAAATTAGTTTTTTAGAATGTACATATTTGAAATTAGTTTCTTAGAATGTACATATTTGATAAATTAGTTTCTTAGAATGTACATAAATTAGTTTCTTAGAATGTACATAAATTAGTTTCTTAGAATGTACATAAATTAGTTTCTTAGAATGTACATAAATTAGTTCTTAGAATGTACATAAATTAGTTTCTTAGAATGTACATAAATTAGTTTCTTAGAATGTACATATTTGATAAATTAGTTTTTTAGAATGTACATATTTGAAATTAGTTTCTTAGAATGTACATAAATTAGTTTCTTAGAATGTACATAAATTAGTTTCTTAGAATGTACATAAATTAGTTTCTTAGAATGTACATAAATTAGTTTCTTAGAATGTACATAAATTAGTTTCTTAGAATGTACATAAATTAGTTTTTAGAATGTACATAAATTAGTTTCTTAGAATGTACATAAATTAGTTTCTTAGAATGTACATAAATTAGTTTCTTAGAATGTACATAAATTAGTTTCTTAGAATGTACATAAATTAGTTTCTTAGAATGTACATAAATTAGTTTTTTAGAATGTACATAAATTAGTTTCTTAGAATGTACATATTTGATAAATTAGTTTCTTAGAATGTACATATTTGATAAATTAGTTTCTTAGAATGTACATAAATTAGTTTCTTAGAATGTACATATTTGATAAATTAGTTTCTTAGAATGTACATAAATTAGTTTCTTAGAATGTACATATTTGATAAATTAGTTTCTTAGAATGTACATATTTGATAAATTAGTTTTTTAGAATGTACATATTTGAAATTAGTTTCTTAGAATGTACATAAATTAGTTTCTTAGAATGTACATAAATTAGTTTCTTAGAATGTACATAAATTAGTTTCTTAGAATGTACATAAATTAGTTTCTTAGAATGTACATAAATTAGTTTCTTAGAATGTACATAAATTAGTTTCTTAGAATGTACATAAATTAGTTTCTTAGAATGTACATAAATTAGTTTCTTAGAATGTACATAAATTAGTTTCTTAGAATGTACATAAATTAGTTTCTTAGAATGTACATAAATTAGTTTCTTAGAATGTACATAAATTAGTTTCTTAGAATGTACATAAATTAGTTTCTTAGAATGTACATAAATTAGTTTCTTAGAATGTACATAAATTAGTTTCTTAGAATGTACATAAATTAGTTTCTTAGAATGTACATAAATTAGTTTCTTAGAATGTACATAAATTAGTTTCTTAGAATGTACATAAATTAGTTTCTTAGAATGTACATAAATTAGTTTCTTAGAATGTACATATTTGATAAATTAGTTTCTTAGAATGTACATATTTGATAAATTAGTTTCTTAGAATGTACATAAATTAGTTTCTTAGAATGTACATAAATTAGTTTCTTAGAATGTACATATTGATAAATTAGTTTTTTAGAATGTACATATTTGAAATTAGTTTCTTAGAATGTACATATTTGATAAATTAGTTTCTTAGAATGTACATAAATTAGTTTCTTAGAATGTACATAAATTAGTTTCTTAGAATGTACATAAATTAGTTTCTTAGAATGTACATATTTGATAAATTAGTTTCTTAGAATGTACATATTTGATAAATTAGTTTCTTAGAATGTACATAAATTAGTTTCTTAGAATGTACATATTTGATAAATTAGTTTTTTAGAATGTACATATTTGAAATTAGTTTCTTAGAATGTACATATTTGATAAATTAGTTTCTTAGAATGTACATAAATTAGTTTCTTAGAATGTACATAAATTAGTTTCTTAGAATGTACATAAATTAGTTTCTTAGAATGTACATAAATTAGTTTCTTAGAATGTACATAAATTAGTTTCTTAGAATGTACATAAATTAGTTTCTTAGAATGTACATATTTGATAAATTAGTTTTTTAGAATGTACATATTTGAAATTAGTTTCTTAGAATGTACATAAATTAGTTTCTTAGAATGTACATAAATTAGTTTCTTAGAATGTACATAAATTAGTTTCTTAGAATGTACATAAATTAGTTTCTTAGAATGTACATAAATTAGTTTCTTAGAATGTACATAAATTAGTTTTTTAGAATGTACATAAATTAGTTTCTTAGAATGTACATAAATTAGTTTCTTAGAATGTACATAAATTAGTTTCTTAGAATGTACATAAATTAGTTTCTTAGAATGTACATAAATTAGTTTCTTAGAATGTACATAAATTAGTTTTTTAGAATGTACATAAATTAGTTTCTTAGAATGTACATATTTGATAATTAGTTTCTTAGAATGTACATATTTGATAAATTAGTTTCTTAGAATGTACATAAATTAGTTTCTTAGAATGTACATATTTGATAAATTAGTTTCTTAGAATGTACATATTTGATAAATTAGTTTCTTAGAATGTACATAAATTAGTTTCTTAGAATGTACATATTTGATAAATTAGTTTCTTAGAATGTACATATTTGATAAATTAGTTTTTTAGAATGTACATATTTGATAAATTAGTTTCTTAGAATGTACATAAATTAGTTTCTTAGAATGTACATAAATTAGTTTCTTAGAATGTACATAAATTAGTTTCTTAGAATGTACATAAATTAGTTTCTTAGAATGTACATAAATTAGTTTCTTAGAATGTACATAAATTAGTTTCTTAGAATGTACATAAATTAGTTTCTTAGAATGTACATAAATTAGTTTCTTAGAATGTACATAAATTAGTTTCTTAGAATGTACATAAATTAGTTTCTTAGAATGTACATAAATTAGTTTCTTAGAATGTACATAAATTAGTTTCTTAGAATGTACATAAATTAGTTTCTTAGAATGTACATAAATTAGTTTCTTAGAATGTACATAAATTAGTTTCTTAGAATGTACATAAATTAGTTTCTTAGAATGTACATAAATTAGTTTCTTAGAATGTACATAAATTAGTTTCTTAGAATGTACATAAATTAGTTTTTAGAATGTACATAAATTAGTTTCTTAGAATGTACATAAATTAGTTTCTTAGAATGTACATAAATTAGTTTTTAGAATGTACATAAATTAGTTTTTTAGAATGTACATAAATTAGTTTCTTAGAATGTACATAAATTAGTTTCTTAGAATGTACATAAATTAGTTTCTTAGAATGTACATAAATTAGTTTCTTAGAATGTACATAAATTAGTTTCTTAGAATGTACATAAATTAGTTTCTTAGAATGTACATAAATTAGTTTCTTAGAATGTACATAAATTAGTTTCTTAGAATGTACATAAATTAGTTTCTTAGAATGTACATAAATTAGTTTCTTAGAATGTACATAAATTAGTTTCTTAGAATGTACATATTTGATAAATTAGTTTCTTAGAATGTACATATTTGATAATTAGTTTCTTAGAATGTACATAAATTAGTTTCTTAGAATGTACATATTTGATAAATTAGTTTCTTAGAATGTACATAAATTAGTTTCTTAGAATGTACATATTTGATAAATTAGTTTCTTAGAATGTACATATTTGATAAATTAGTTTTTTAGAATGTACATATTTGAAATTAGTTTCTTAGAATGTACATAAATTAGTTTCTTAGAATGTACATAAATTAGTTTCTTAGAATGTACATAAATTAGTTTCTTAGAATGTACATAAATTAGTTTCTTAGAATGTACATAAATTAGTTTCTTAGAATGTACATAAATTAGTTTCTTAGAATGTACATAAATTAGTTTCTTAGAATGTACATAAATTAGTTTCTTAGAATGTACATAAATTAGTTTCTTAGAATGTACATAAATTAGTTTCTTAGAATGTACATATTTGATAAATTAGTTTCTTAGAATGTACATAAATTAGTTTCTTAGAATGTACATAAATTAGTTTCTTAGAATGTACATATTTGATAAATTAGTTTCTTAGAATGTACATATTTGATAAATTAGTTTCTTAGAATGTACATAAATTAGTTTCTTAGAATGTACATAAATTAGTTTCTTAGAATGTACATATTTGATAAATTAGTTTCTTAGAATGTACATATTTGATAAATTAGTTTCTTAGAATGTACATAAATTAGTTTCTTAGAATGTACATAAATTAGTTTCTTAGAATGTACATAAATTAGTTTCTTAGAATGTACATAAATTAGTTTCTTAGAATGTACATAAATTAGTTTCTTAGAATGTACATAAATTAGTTTCTTAGAATGTACATAAATTAGTTTCTTAGAATGTACATAAATTAGTTTCTTAGAATGTACATATTTGATAAATTAGTTTCTTAGAATGTACATAAATTAGTTTCTTAGAATGTACATATTTGATAAATTAGTTTCTTAGAATGTACATATTTGATAAATTAGTTTCTTAGAATGTACATAAATTAGTTTCTTAGAATGTACATATTTGATAAATTAGTTTCTTAGAATGTACATATTTGATAAATTAGTTTCTTAGAATGTACATAAATTAGTTTCTTAGAATGTACATATTTGATAAATTAGTTTCTTAGAATGTACATATTTGATAAATTAGTTTTTTAGAATGTACATATTTGAAATTAGTTTCTTAGAATGTACATATTTGATAAATTAGTTTCTTAGAATGTACATAAATTAGTTTCTTAGAATGTACATAAATTAGTTTCTTAGAATGTACATAAATTAGTTTCTTAGAATGTACATAAATTAGTTTCTTAGAATGTACATAAATTAGTTTCTTAGAATGTACATAAATTAGTTTCTTAGAATGTACATAAATTAGTTTCTTAGAATGTACATAAATTAGTTTCTTAGAATGTACATATTTGATAAATTAGTTTCTTAGAATGTACATATTTGATAAATTAGTTTCTTAGAATGTACATAAATTAGTTTCTTAGAATGTACATAAATTAGTTTCTTAGAATGTACATATTTGATAAATTAGTTTTTTAGAATGTACATATTTGAAATTAGTTTCTTAGAATGTACATATTTGATAAATTAGTTTCTTAGAATGTACATAAATTAGTTTCTTAGAATGTACATAAATTAGTTTCTTAGAATGTACATAAATTAGTTTCTTAGAATGTACATAAATTAGTTTCTTAGAATGTACATAAATTAGTTTCTTAGAATGTACATAAATTAGTTTCTTAGAATGTACATATTTGATAAATTAGTTTTTTAGAATGTACATATTTGAAATTAGTTTCTTAGAATGTACATAAATTAGTTTCTTAGAATGTACATAAATTAGTTTCTTAGAATGTACATAAATTAGTTTCTTAGAATGTACATAAATTAGTTTCTTAGAATGTACATAAATTAGTTTCTTAGAATGTACATAAATTAGTTTCTTAGAATGTACATAAATTAGTTTCTTAGAATGTACATAAATTAGTTTCTTAGAATGTACATAAATTAGTTTCTTAGAATGTACATAAATTAGTTTCTTAGAATGTACATAAATTAGTTTCTTAGAATGTACATAAATTAGTTTCTTAGAATGTACATAAATTAGTTTCTTAGAATGTACATATTGATAAATTAGTTTCTTAGAATGTACATAAATTAGTTTCTTAGAATGTACATATTTGATAAATTAGTTTCTTAGAATGTACATATTTGATAAATTAGTTTCTTAGAATGTACATAAATTAGTTTCTTAGAATGTACATAAATTAGTTTCTTAGAATGTACATATTTGATAAATTAGTTCTTAGAATGTACATATTTGATAAATTAGTTTCTTAGAATGTACATAAATTAGTTTCTTAGAATGTACATATTGATAAATTAGTTTCTTAGAATGTACATAAATTAGTTTCTTAGAATGTACATAAATTAGTTTCTTAGAATGTACATAAATTAGTTTCTTAGAATGTACATATTGATAAATTAGTTTCTTAGAATGTACATATTGATAAATTAGTTTCTTAGAATGTACATAAATTAGTTTCTTAGAATGTACATATTTGATAAATTAGTTTCTTAGAATGTACATAAATTAGTTTCTTAGAATGTACATAAATTAGTTTCTTAGAATGTACATAAATTAGTTTCTTAGAATGTACATAAATTAGTTTCTTAGAATGTACATATTTGATAAATTAGTTTCTTAGAATGTACATAAATTAGTTTCTTAGAATGTACATATTTGATAAATTAGTTTCTTAGAATGTACATATTTGAAAATTAGTTTCTTAGAATGTACATAAATTAGTTTCTTAGAATGTACATATTGATAAATTAGTTTCTTAGAATGTACATATTGATAAATTAGTTTTTTAGAATGTACATATTGAAATTAGTTTCTTAGAATGTACATATTTGATAAATTAGTTTCTTAGAATGTACATAAATTAGTTTCTTAGAATGTACATAAATTAGTTTCTTAGAATGTACATAAATTAGTTCTTAGAATGTACATAAATTAGTTTCTTAGAATGTACATAAATTAGTTTCTTAGAATGTACATAAATTAGTTTCTTAGAATGTACATAAATTAGTTTCTTAGAATGTACATAAATTAGTTTCTTAGAATGTACATAAATTAGTTTCTTAGAATGTACATAAATTAGTTTCTTAGAATGTACATAAATTAGTTTCTTAGAATGTACATAAATTAGTTCTTAGAATGTACATAAAATTAGTTTCTTAGAATGTACATATTTGATAAATTAGTTTCTTAGAATGTACATATTTGATAAATTAGTTCTTAGAATGTACATAAATTAGTTTCTTAGAATGTACAATTGATAAATTAGTTTTTTAGAATGTACATATTTGAAATTAGTTTCTTAGAATGTACATATTTGATAAATTAGTTTCTTAGAATGTACATAAATTAGTTTCTTAGAATGTACATAAATTAGTTTCTTAGAATGTACATAAATTAGTTTCTTAGAATGTACATAAATTAGTTTCTTAGAATGTACATAATTAGTTTCTTAGAATGTACATAAATTAGTTTCTTAGAATGTACATATAAATTAGTTTTAGAATGTACATAAATTAGTTTCTTAGAATGTACATAAATTAGTTTCTTAGAATGTACATAAATTAGTTTCTTAGAATGTACATAAATTAGTTTCTTAGAATGTACATAAATTAGTTTCTTAGAATGTACATAAATTAGTTTCTTAGAATGTACATAAATTAGTTTCTTAGAATGTACATAAATTAGTTTTAGAATGTACATAATTAGTTTCTTAGAATGTACATAAATTAGTTTCTTAGAATGTTTTTTTTTGACATAAATTAGTTCTTAGAATGTACATAAATTAGTTCTTAGAATGTACATAAATTAGTTTTTAGAATGTACATAAATTAGTTTCTTAGAATGTACATATTTGATAAATTAGTTTCTTAGAATGTACATATTTGATAAATTAGTTCTTAGAATGTACATAAATTAGTTTCTTAGAATGTACATATTTGATAAATTAGTTTCTTAGAATGTACATAAATTAGTTTTAGAATGTACATATTTGATAAATTAGTTTCTTAGAATGTACATATTTGATAAATTAGTTTTTAGAATGTACATATTTGAAATTAGTTTCTTAGAATGTACATAAATTAGTTCTTAGAATGTACATAAATTAGTTTCTTAGAATGTACATAAATTAGTTTCTTAGAATGTACATAAATTAGTTTCTTAGAATGTACATAAATTAGTTTCTTAGAATGTACATAAATTAGTTCTTAGAATGTACATAAATTAGTTTTTAGAATGTACATAAATTAGTTTCTTAGAATGTACATAAATTAGTTCTTAGAATGTACATAAATTAGTTTCTTAGAATGTACATAAATTAGTTTCTTAGAATGTACATAAATTAGTTTCTTAGAATGTACATAAATTAGTTTCTTAGAATGTACATAAATTAGTTTCTTAGAATGTACATATTTGATAAATTAGTTCTTAGAATGTACATAAATTAGTTTCTTAGAATGTACATAATTTGATAATTAGTTTTAGAATGTACATATTGATAAATAGTTTCTTAGAATGTACATAAATTAGTTTCTTAGAATGTACATATTTGATAAATTAGTTTCTTAGAATGTACATATTTGATAAATTAGTTTCTTAGAATGTACATAAATTAGTTTCTTAGAATGTACATAAATTAGTTTCTTAGAATGTACATAAATTAGTTTCTTAGAATGTACATAAATTAGTTTCTTAGAATGTACATAAATTAGTTTCTTAGAATGTACATATTTGATAAATTAGTTTCTTAGAATGTACATATTTGATAAATTAGTTTCTTAGAATGTACATAAATTAGTTTCTTAGAATGTACATATTTGATAAATTAGTTTCTTAGAATGTACATAAATTAGTTTCTTAGAATGTACATAAATTAGTTTCTTAGAATGTACATAAATTAGTTTCTTAGAATGTACATAAATTAGTTTCTTAGAATGTACATATTTGATAAATTAGTTTCTTAGAATGTACATAAATTAGTTTCTTAGAATGTACTATTTGATAAATTAGTTTCTTAGAATGTACATATTTGATAAATTAGTTTCTTAGAATGTACATAAATTAGTTTCTTAGAATGTACATATTTGATAAATTAGTTTCTTAGAATGTACATATTTGATAAATTAGTTTTTTAGAATGTACATATTTGAAATTAGTTTCTTAGAATGTACATATTGATAAATTAGTTTCTTAGAATGTACATAAATTAGTTTCTTAGAATGTACATAAATTAGTTTCTTAGAATGTACATAAATTAGTTTCTTAGAATGTACATAAATTAGTTTCTTAGAATGTACATAAATTAGTTTCTTAGAATGTACATAAATTAGTTTCTTAGAATGTACATAAATTAGTTTCTTAGAATGTACATAAATTAGTTTCTTAGAATGTACATAAATTAGTTCTTAGAATGTACATAAATTAGTTCTTAGAATGTACATAAATTAGTTTCTTAGAATGTACATAAATTAGTTTTTAGAATGTACATATTTGATAAATTAGTTTCTTAGAATGTACATATTTGATAAATTAGTTTCTTAGAATGTACATATTTGATAAATTAGTTTCTTAGAATGTACATAAATTAGTTTCTTAGAATGTACATATTTGATAAATTAGTTTTTAGAATGTACATATTTGAAATTAGTTTCTTAGAATGTACATATTTGAAAATTAGTTTCTTAGAATGTACATAAATTAGTTTCTTAGAATGTACATAAATTAGTCTTAGAATGTACATAATTGTAAATTAGTTTCTTAGAATGTACATAAATTAGTTTCTTAGAATGTACATAAATTAGTTTCTTAGAATGTACATAAATTAGTTTCTTAGAATGTACATATTTGATAAATTAGTTTTTTAGAATGTACATATTTAAATTAGTTTCTTAGAATGTACATAAATTAGTTTCTTAGAATGTACATAAATTAGTTTCTTAGAATGTACATAAATTAGTTTCTTAGAATGTACATAAATTAGTTTCTTAGAATGTACATAAATTAGTTTCTTAGAATGTACATAAATTAGTTTCTTAGAATGTACATAAATTAGTTTCTTAGAATGTACATATTGATAAATTAGTTTCTTAGAATGTACATATTTGATAAATTAGTTTCTTAGAATGTACATAAATTAGTTTCTTAGAATGTACATATTTGATAAATTAGTTTCTTAGAATGTACATAAATTAGTTTCTTAGAATGTACATATTTGATAAATTAGTTTCTTAGAATGTACATATTTGATAAATAGTTTTTAGAATGTACATTTAAATTAGTTTCTTAGAATGTACATAAATTAGTTTCTTAGAATGTACATAAATTAGTTTCTTAGAATGTACATAAATTAGTTTCTTAGAATGTACATAAATTAGTTCTTAGAATGTACATAAATTAGTTTCTTAGAATGTACATAAATTAGTTTCTTAGAATGTACATAAATTAGTTTCTTAGAATGTACATAAATTAGTTTCTTAGAATGTACATAAATTAGTTTCTTAGAATGTACATAAATTAGTTTCTTAGAATGTACATAAATTAGTTTCTTAGAATGTACATAAATTAGTTTCTTAGAATGTACATAAATTAGTTTCTTAGAATGTACATAAATTAGTTTCTTAGAATGTACATAAATTAGTTTCTTAGAATGTACATAAATTAGTTTCTTAGAATGTACATAAATTAGTTTCTTAGAATGTACATAAATTAGTTTCTTAGAATGTACATAAATTAGTTTCTTAGAATGTACATAAATTAGTTTCTTAGAATGTACATAAATTAGTTTCTTAGAATGTACATAAATTAGTTTTTAGAATGTACATATTTGATAAATTAGTTTTTAGAATGTACATATTTGAAATTAGTTTCTTAGAATGTACATAAATTAGTTTCTTAGAATGTACATAAATTAGTTCTTAGAATGTACATAAATTAGTTTCTTAGAATGTACATAAATTAGTTTCTTAGAATGTACATAAATTAGTTTCTTAGAATGTACATAAATTAGTTTCTTAGAATGTACATAAATTAGTTTCTTAGAATGTACATAAATTAGTTTCTTAGAATGTACATAAATTAGTTTTTAGAATGTACATATTTGAAAATAGTTTTTAGAATGTACATTAAATTAGTTTCTTAGAATGTACATAAATTAGTTTCTTAGAATGTACATAAATTAGTTTCTTAGAATGTACATAAATTAGTTTCTTAGAATGTACATAAATTATTCTTAGAATGTACATAAATTAGTTCTTAGAATGTACATAAATTAGTTTCTTAGAATGTACATAAATTAGTTCTTAGAATGTACATAAATTAGTTTCTTAGAATGTACATAAATTAGTTTCTTAGAATGTACATAAATTAGTTTCTTAGAATGTACTATTGATAAATTAGTTTCTTAGAATGTACATATTTGATAAATTAGTTTCTTAGAATGTACATAAATTAGTTTCTTAGAATGTACATATTGATAAATTAGTTTCTTAGAATGTACATAAATTAGTTTCTTAGAATGTACATATTTGATAAATTAGTTCTTAGAATGTACATATTTGATAAATTAGTTTTTAGAATGTACATTTGAAATTAGTTTCTTAGAATGTACATAAATTAGTTTCTTAGAATGTACATAAATTAGTTTCTTAGAATGTACATAAATTAGTTTCTTAGAATGTACATAAATTAGTTTCTTAGAATGTACATAAATTAGTTTCTTAGAATGTACATAAATTAGTTTCTTAGAATGTACATAAATTAGTTTCTTAGAATGTACATAAATTAGTTTCTTAGAATGTACATAAATTAGTTTCTTAGAATGTACATAAATTAGTTTCTTAGAATGTACATAAATTAGTTTCTTAGAATGTACATAAATTAGTTTCTTAGAATGTACATAAATTAGTTTCTTAGAATGTACATAAATTAGTTTCTTAGAATGTACATAAATTAGTTCTTAGAATGTACATATTTGATAAATTAGTTTCTTAGAATGTACATATTTGATAAATTAGTTTCTTAGAAATGTACATAAATTAGTTTCTTAGAATGTACATATTTGATAAATTAGTTTCTTAGAATGTACATAAATTAGTTTCTTAGAATGTACATATTTGATAAATTAGTTTCTTAGAATGTACATATTTGATAAATAGTTTTTTAGAATGTACATATTTGAAATTAGTTTCTTAGAATGTACATAAATTAGTTTCTTAGAATGTACATAAATTAGTTTCTTAGAATGTACATAAATTAGTTTCTTAGAATGTACATAAATTAGTTTCTTAGAATGTACATAAATTAGTTTCTTAGAATGTACATAAATTAGTTCTTAGAATGTACATAAATTAGTTTCTTAGAATGTACATAAATTAGTTTCTTAGAATGTACATAAATTAGTTCTTAGAATGTACATAAATTAGTTTCTTAGAATGTACATATAAATTAGTTTCTTAGAATGTACATAAATTAGTTTCTTAGAATGTACATAAATTAGTTTCTTAGAATGTACATAAATTAGTTTCTTAGAATGTACATAAATTAGTTTCTTAGAATGTACAATTAGTTTCTTAGAATGTACATAAATTAGTTTCTTAGAATGTACATAAATTAGTTTCTTAGAATGTACATAAATTAGTTTCTTAGAATGTACATAAATTAGTTTCTTAGAATGTACATAAATTAGTTTCTTAGAATGTACATAAATTAGTTTTTAGAATGTACATATTTGATAAATTAGTTTCTTAGAATGTACATAAATTAGTTTCTTAGAATGTACATATTTGATAAATTAGTTTTTAGAATGTAATATTTAAATTAGTTTCTTAGAATGTACATAAATTAGTTTTTAGAATGTACATAAATTAGTTTCTTAGAATGTACATAAATTAGTTTCTTAGAATGTACATAAATTAGTTTCTTAGAATGTACATAAATTAGTTTCTTAGAATGTACAAATTAGTTTCTTAGAATGTACATAAATTAGTTTCTTAGAATGTACATAAATTAGTTCTTAGAATGTACATAAATTAGTTTTAGAATGTACATATTTGATAAATTAGTTTCTTAGAATGTACATATTTGAATTAGTTTTATTTCTTAGAATGTACATAAATTAGTTTCTTAGAATGTACATAAATTAGTTTCTTAGAATGTACATAAATTAGTTTCTTAGAATGTACATAAATTAGTTTCTTAGAATGTACATAAATTAGTTTCTTAGAATGTACATAAATTAGTTTCTTAGAATGTACATAAATTAGTTTCTTAGAATGTACATAAATTAGTTTCTTAGAATGTACATAAATTAGTTTCTTAGAATGTACATAAATTAGTTTCTTAGAATGTACATAAATTAGTTTCTTAGAATGTACATAAATTAGTTTCTTAGAATGTACATAAATTAGTTTCTTAGAATGTACATATTGATAAATTAGTTTCTTAGAATGTACATATTTGATAAATTAGTTTTTAGAATGTACATAAATTAGTTTCTTAGAATGTACATATTTGATAAATTAGTTTCTTAGAATGTACATAAATTAGTTTCTTAGAATGTACATATTTGATAAATTAGTTTCTTAGAATGTACATATAAATTAGTTTCTTAGAATGTACATATTTGAAATAGTTTCTTAGAATGTACATAAATTAGTTTCTTAGAATGTACATAAATTGTTTCTTAGAATGTACATAAATTAGTTTCTTAGAATGTACATAAATTAGTTTCTTAGAATGTACATAAATTAGTTTCTTAGAATGTACATAAATTAGTTTCTTAGAATGTACATAAATTAGTTTCTTAGAATGTACATAAATTAGTTTCTTAGAATGTACATAAATTAGTTTCTTAGAATGTACATAAATTAGTTTCTTAGAATGTACATAAATTAGTTTCTTAGAATGTACATAAATTAGTTTCTTAGAATGTACATAAATTAGTTTCTTAGAATGTACATAAATTAGTTTTTAGAATGTACATAAATTAGTTTCTTAGAATGTACATAAATTAGTTTCTTAGAATGTACATAAATTAGTTTCTTAGAATGTACATAAATTAGTTTCTTAGAATGTACATAAATTAGTTTCTTAGAATGTACATAAATTAGTTTCTTAGAATGTACATATTTGATAAATTAGTTTCTTAGAATGTAATATTGATAAATTAGTTCTTAGAATGTACATATTTGATAAATTAGTTTCTTAGAATGTACATAAATTAGTTTCTTAGAATGTACATATTTGATAAATTAGTTTTTAGAATGTACATATTTGATAAATTAGTTTTAGAATGTACATATTTGAAATTAGTTTCTTAGAATGTACATATTTGATAAATTAGTTTCTTAGAATGTACATAAATTAGTTCTTAGAATGTACATAAATTAGTTTCTTAGAATGTACATAAATTAGTTTCTTAGAATGTACATAAATTAGTTTCTTAGAATGTACATAAATTAGTTTCTTAGAATGTACATAAATTAGTTTCTTAGAATGTACATAAATTAGTTTCTTAGAATGTACATAAATTAGTTTCTTAGAATGTACATAAATTAGTTTCTTAGAATGTACATAAATTAGTTTCTTAGAATGTACATAAATTAGTTTCTTAGAATGTACATAAATTAGTTTCTTAGAATGTACATAAATTAGTTTCTTAGAATGTACATAAATTAGTTTCTTAGAATGTAATATTTGATAAATTAGTTTCTTAGAATGTACATATTTGAAAATTAGTTTCTTAGAATGTACATAAATTAGTTTCTTAGAATGTACATATTTGAAAATTAGTTTCTTAGAATGTACATATTTGATAAATTAGTTTCTTAGAATGTACATAAATTAGTTTCTTAGAATGTACATAAATTAGTTTCTTAGAATGTACATAAATTAGTTTCTTAGAATGTACATAAATTAGTTCTTAGAATGTACATAAATTAGTTTCTTAGAATGTACATAAATTAGTTTCTTAGAATGTACATTTGATAAAAGTTTCTTAGAATGTACATATTAAATTAGTTTCTTAGAATGTACATAAATTAGTTTCTTAGAATGTACATAAATTAGTTTCTTAGAATGTACATAAATTAGTTTCTTAGAATGTACATAAATTAGTTCTTAGAATGTACATAAATTAGTTTCTTAGAATGTACATAAATTAGTTTCTTAGAATGTACATAAATTAGTTTCTTTTTACATAAATTAGTTTCTTAGAATGTACATAAATTAGTTTCTTAGAATGTACATAAATTATTCTTAGTTAGAATGTACATAAATTAGTTTTTAGAATGTACATAAATTAGTTTCTTAGAATGTACATAAATTAGTTCTTAGAATGTACATAAATTAGTTTCTTAGAATGTACATAAATTAGTTTCTTAGAATGTACATAAATTAGTTTCTTAGAATGTACATAAATTAGTTTCTTAGAATGTACATAAATTAGTTTCTTAGAATGTACATAAATTAGTTTCTTAGAATGTACATAAATTAGTTTCTTAGAATGTACATAAATTAGTTTCTTAGAATGTACATATTTGATAAATTAGTTTCTTAGAATGTACATAAATTAGTTTCTTAGAATGTACATATTTGATAAATTAGTTTCTTAGAATGTACATATTTGATAAATTAGTTTCTTAGAATGTACATAAATTAGTTTCTTAGAATGTACATATTTGATAAATTAGTTTTTAGAATGTACATATTGATAAATTAGTTCTTAGAATGTACATATTTGAAAATTAGTTTCTTAGAATGTACATAAATTAGTTTCTTAGAATGTACATATTTGATAAATTAGTTTCTTAGAATGTACATATTTGATAAATTAGTTTTAGAATGTACATATTGAAATTAGTTTCTTAGAATGTACATATTTGATAAATTAGTTTCTTAGAATGTACAAATTAGTTTCTTAGAATGTACATTTTTTTTTAATGTACATAAATTAGTTTCTTAGAATGTACATAAATTAGTTTCTTAGAATGTACATAAATTAGTTTCTTAGAATGTACATAAATTAGTTTCTTAGAATGTACATAAATTAGTTTCTTAGAATGTACATAAATTAGTTTCTTAGAATGTACATAAATTAGTTTCTTAGAATGTACATAAATTAGTTTCTTAGAATGTACATAAATTAGTTTCTTAGAATGTACATAAAATTAGTTTCTTAGAATGTACATAAATAGTTTCTTAGTTTCTTAGAATGTACATAAATTAGTTTCTTAGAATGTACATAAATTAGTTTCTTAGAATGTACATATTTGATAAATTAGTTTCTTAGAATGTACATAAATTAGTTTCTTAGAATGTACATAAATTAGTTTCTTAGAATGTACATAAATTAGTTTCTTAGAATGTACATAAATTAGTTCTTAGAATGTACATATTTGATAAATTAGTTTTTTAGAATGTACATATTTGAAATTAGTTTCTTAGAATGTACATATTTGATAAATTAGTTTCTTAGAATGTACATAAATTAGTTTCTTAGAATGTACATAAATTAGTTTCTTAGAATGTACATAAATTAGTTTCTTAGAATGTACATAAATTAGTTTCTTAGAATGTACATAAATTAGTTTCTTAGAATGTACATAAATTAGTTTCTTAGAATGTACATATTGATAAATTAGTTTCTTAGAATGTACATATTTGATAAATTAGTTTCTTAGAATGTACATATGATAAATTAGTTTCTTAGAATGTACATAAATTAGTTTCTTAGAATGTACATATTTGAAATTAGTTTCTTAGAATGTACATATTTGATAAATTAGTTTTTAGAATGTACATAAATTAGTTTCTTAGAATGTACATTTGATAAATTAGTTTCTTAGAATGTACATATTTAAATTAGTTTCTTAGAATGTACATATTTGATAAAATTAGTTTCTTAGAATGTATAAATTGTATTTGAGAATTTTTATTATTTTTATGTTTCTTAGAATGTACATAAATTAGTTTCTTAGAATGTACATATTTGATAAATTAGTTTCTTAGAATGTACATATTTGATAAATTAGTTTTTAGAATGTACATATTTGAAATTAGTTTCTTAGAATGTACATATTTGATAAATTAGTTTCTTAGAATGTACATAAATTAGTTTCTTAGAATGTACATAAATTAGTTTCTTAGAATGTACATAAATTAGTTTCTTAGAATGTACATAAATTAGTTTCTTAGAATGTACATAAATTAGTTTCTTAGAATGTACATAAATTAGTTTCTTAGAATGTACATAAATTAGTTTCTTAGAATGTACATAAATTAGTTTCTTAGAATGTACATAAATTAGTTTCTTAGAATGTACATAAATTAGTTTCTTAGAATGTACATAAATTAGTTTCTTAGAATGTACATAAATTAGTTTCTTAGAATGTACATAAATTAGTTTCTTAGAATGTACATAAATTAGTTTCTTAGAATGTACATAAATTAGTTTCTTAGAATGTACATAAATTAGTTTCTTAGAATGTACATAAATTAGTTTCTTAGAATGTACATAAATTAGTTTCTTAGAATGTACATATTTGATAAATTAGTTTCTTAGAATGTACATATTTGATAAATTAGTTTCTTAGAATGTACATAAATTAGTTTCTTAGAATGTACATATTTGATAAATTAGTTTTTTAGAATGTACATATTTGAAATTAGTTTCATAGAATGTACATATTTGATAAATTAGTTTCTTAGAATGTACATAAATTAGTTTCTTAGAATGTACATAAATTAGTTTCTTAGAATGTACATAAATTAGTTTCTTAGAATGTACATAAATTAGTTTCTTAGAATGTACATAAATTAGTTTCTTAGAATGTACATAAATTAGTTTCTTAGAATGTACATATTTGATAAATTAGTTTTTTAGAATGTACATATTTGAAATTAGTTTCTTAGAATGTACATAAATTAGTTTCTTAGAATGTACATAAATTAGTTTCTTAGAATGTACATAAATTAGTTTCTTAGAATGTACATAAATTAGTTTCTTAGAATGTACATAAATTAGTTTCTTAGAATGTACATAAATTAGTTTTTTAGAATGTACATAAATTAGTTTCTTAGAATGTACATAAATTAGTTTCTTAGAATGTACATAAATTAGTTTCTTAGAATGTACATAAATTAGTTTCTTAGAATGTACATAAATTAGTTTCTTAGAATGTACATAAATTAGTTTCTTAGAATGTACATAAATTAGTTTCTTAGAATGTACATAAATTAGTTTCTTAGAATGTACATAAATTAGTTTCTTAGAATGTACATAAATTAGTTTCTTAGAATGTACATAAATTAGTTTCTTAGAATGTACATAAATTAGTTTCTTAGAATGTACATATTTGATAAATTAGTTTCTTAGAATGTACATATTTGATAAATTAGTTTCTTAGAATGTACATATTTGATAAATTAGTTTCTTAGAATGTACATAAATTAGTTTCTTAGAATGTACATATTTGATAAATTAGTTTTTTAGAATGTACATATTTGAAATTAGTTTCATAGAATGTACATATTTGATAAATTAGTTTCTTAGAATGTACATAAATTAGTTTCTTAGAATGTACATAAATTAGTTTCTTAGAATGTACATAAATTAGTTTCTTAGAATGTACATAAATTAGTTTCTTAGAATGTACATAAATTAGTTTCTTAGAATGTACATAAATTAGTTTCTTAGAATGTACATATTTGATAAATTAGTTTTTTAGAATGTACATATTTGAAATTAGTTTCTTAGAATGTACATAAATTAGTTTCTTAGAATGTACATAAATTAGTTTCTTAGAATGTACATAAATTAGTTTCTTAGAATGTACATAAATTAGTTTCTTAGAATGTACATAAATTAGTTTTTTAGAATGTACATAAATTAGTTTCTTAGAATGTACATAAATTAGTTTCTTAGAATGTACATAAATTAGTTTCTTAGAATGTACATAAATTAGTTTCTTAGAATGTACATAAATTAGTTTCTTAGAATGTACATAAATTAGTTTCTTAGAATGTACATAAATTAGTTTCTTAGAATGTACATAAATTAGTTTCTTAGAATGTACATAAATTAGTTTCTTAGAATGTACATAAATTAGTTTCTTAGAATGTACATAAATTAGTTTTTAGAATGTACATAAATTAGTTTCTTAGAATGTACATAAATTAGTTTCTTAGAATGTACATAAATTAGTTTCTTAGAATGTACATAAATTAGTTTCTTAGAATGTACATAAATTAGTTTCTTAGAATGTACATAAATTAGTTTCTTAGAATGTACATAAATTAGTTTCTTAGAATGTACATAAATTAGTTTCTTAGAATGTACATAAATTAGTTTCTTAGAATGTACATAAATTAGTTTCTTAGAATGTACATATTTGATAAATTAGTTTCTTAGAATGTACATAAATTAGTTTCTTAGAATGTACATATTTGATAAATTAGTTTCTTAGAATGTACATATTTGATAAATTAGTTTCTTAGAATGTACATATTTGATAAATTAGTTTCTTAGAATGTACATAAATTAGTTTCTTAGAATGTACATATTTATAAATTAGTTTCTTAGAATGTACATATTTGATAAATTAGTTTCTTAGAATGTACATATTTGATAAATTAGTTTCTTAGAATGTACATAAATTAGTTTCTTAGAATGTACATATTTGATAAATTAGTTTGTTAGAATGTACATATTTGATAAATTAGTTTTTTAGAATGTACATATTTGAAATTAGTTTCTTAGAATGTACATATTT
Organism: Phalangium opilio; assembly: GCA_019434445.1. Taxonomy (NCBI): domain Eukaryota; kingdom Metazoa; phylum Arthropoda; class Arachnida; order Opiliones; family Phalangiidae; genus Phalangium; species Phalangium opilio. The sequence goes on from JAEQBA010000871.1 coordinate 164,972, forward strand.
GATAAATTAGTTTCTTAGAATGTACATAAATTAGTTTCTTAGATTGTACATAAATTAGTTTCTTAGAATGTACATAAATTAGTTTCTTAGAATGTACATAAATTAGTTTCTTAGAATGTACATAAATTAGTTTCTTAGAATGTACATAAATTAGTTTCTTAGAATGTACATAAATTAGTTTCTTAGAATGTACATAAATTAGTTTCTTAGAATGTACATATTTGATAAATTAGTTTTTTAGAATGTACATATTTGAAATTAGTTTCTTAGAATGTACATAAATTAGTTTCTTAGAATGTACATAAATTAGTTTCTTAGAATGTACATAAATTAGTTTCTTAGAATGTACATAAATTAGTTTCTTAGAATGTACATAAATTAGTTTCTTAGAATGTACATAAATTAGTTTCTTAGAATGTACATAAATTAGTTTTTTAGAATGTACATAAATTAGTTTCTTAGAATGTACATAAATTAGTTTCTTAGAATGTACATAAATTAGTTTCTTAGAATGTACATAAATTAGTTTCTTAGAATGTACATAAATTAGTTTCTTAGAATGTACATAAATTAGTTTCTTAGAATGTACATAAATTAGTTTCTTAGAATGTACATAAATTAGTTTCTTAGAATGTACATAAATTAGTTTCTTAGAATGTACATAAATTAGTTTCTTAGAATGTACATATTTGATAAATTAGTTTCTTAGAATGTACATAAATTAGTTTCTTAGAATGTACATATTTGATAAATTAGTTTCTTAGAATGTACATATTTGATAAATTAGTTTCTTAGAATGTACATATTTGATAAATTAGTTTCTTAGAATGTACATAAATTAGTTTCTTAGAATGTACATATTTGATAAATTAGTTTCTTAGAATGTACATATTTGATAAATTAGTTTCTTAGAATGTACATAAATTAGTTTCTTAGAATGTACATAAATTAGTTTCTTAGAATGTACATATTTGATAAATTAGTTTGTTAGAATGTACATATTTGATAAATTAGTTTTTTAGAATGTACATATTTGAAATTAGTTTCTTAGAATGTACATATTTGATAAATTAGTTTCTTAGAATGTACATAAATTAGTTTCTTAGAATGTACATAAATTAGTTTCTTAGAATGTACATAAATTAGTTTCTTAGAATGTACATAAATTAGTTTTTTAGAATGTACATAAATTAGTTTCTTAGAATGTACATAAATTAGTTTCTTAGAATGTACATAAATTAGTTTCTTAGAATGTACATAAATTAGTTTCTTAGAATGTACATAAATTAGTTTCTTAGAATGTACATAAATTAGTTTCTTAGAATGTACATAAATTAGTTTCTTAGAATGTACATAAATTAGTTTCTTAGAATGTACATAAATTAGTTTCTTAGAATGTACATAAATTAGTTTCTTAGAATGTACATATTTGATAAATTAGTTTCTTAGAATGTACATAAATTAGTTTCTTAGAATGTACATATTTGATAAATTAGTTTCTTAGAATGTACATATTTGATAAATTAGTTTCTTAGAATGTACATAAATTAGTTTCTTAGAATGTACATATTTGATAAATTAGTTTCTTAGAATGTACATATTTGATAAATTAGTTTCTTAGAATGTACATATTTGATAAATTAGTTTCTTAGAATGTACATAAATTAGTTTCTTAGAATGTACATATTTGATAAATTAGTTTGTTAGAATGTACATATTTGATAAATTAGTTTTTTAGAATGTACATATTTGAAATTAGTTTCTTAGAATGTACATATTTGATAAATTAGTTTCTTAGAATGTACATAAATTAGTTTCTTAGATTGTACATAAATTAGTTTCTTAGAATGTACATAAATTAGTTTCTTAGAATGTACATAAATTAGTTTCTTAGAATGTACATAAATTAGTTTCTTAGAATGAACATAAATTAGTTTCTTAGAATGTACATAAATTAGTTTCTTAGAATGTACATAAATTAGTTTCTTAGAATGTACATAAATTAGTTTCTTAGAATGTACATAAATTAGTTTCTTAGAATGTACATAAATTAGTTTCTTAGAATGTACATAAATTAGTTTCTTAGAATGTACATATTTGATAAATTAGTTTTTTAGAATGTACATATTTGAAATTAGTTTCTTAGAGTGTACATATTTGATAAATTAGATTCTTAGAATGTACATATTTGATAAATTAGTTTTTTAGAATGTACATATTTGAAATTAGTTTCTTAGAGTGTACATATTTTATAAATTAGTTTCTTAGAATGTACATATTTGATAAATTAGTTTTTTAGAATGTACATATTTGAAATTAGTTTCTTAGAGTGTACATATTTGATATATTAGTTTCTTAGAATGTACATATTTGATATATTAGTTTCTTAGAATGTACATAAATTAGTTTCTTAGAATGTACATAAATTAGTTTCTTAGAATGTACATAAATTAGTTTCTTAGAATGTACATAAATTAGTTTCTTAGAATGTACATAAATTAGTTTCTTAGAATGTACATTAATTAGTTTCTTAGAATGTACATAAATTAGTTACTTAGAATGTACATAAATTAGTTACTTAGAATGTACATAAATTAGTTTCTTAGAATGTACATATTTGATATATTAGTTTCTTAGTATGTACATAAATTAGTTTCTTAGAATGTACATAAATTAGTTTCTTAGAATGTACATAAATTAGTTACTTAGAATGTACATAAATTAGTTTTTTAGAATGTACATTAATTAGTTTCTTAGAATGTACATTAATTAGTTTCTTAGAATGTACATAAATTAGTTTCTTAGAATGTACATAAATTTGTTTCTTAGAATGTACATAAATTAGTTTCTTAGAATGTACATAAATTAGTTACTTAGAATGTACATAAATTAGTTACTTAGAATGTACATAAATTAGTTTCTTAGAATGTACATATTTGATAAATTAGTTTCTTAGAATGAAAATATAGATATATATAAGAAAAAAAAGTTAACGGGGAGAAATTAATAATAATGGGAAGTTTACAATTGAAAATGTATCAAAATATGTGAAAACATAAAAGGTAATGAAGTCTCTCTCAAAGTGATCTCTATCAGATGTATACACATTACTCTCTAAAGGCCAAGAAAGCATGAGCAATATGATTAAATTATTTATTTAAAAGAATTTAATCAATTGGAAATGTTTTCTCTCTCTGCGTGATCTCGATCACGTGTATACACATCACTCTCCAAAGGCCGAGAAAACATGATCAACAAGGTTAAATTCTATTTAAGAATTTAATCAAATGGATATGTTATCTCCCTCTGAGTGATCTATCACTCTCTAAAGGCCAAGAAAGCATGAACAATATGAATAAATTCTTTATTTAGAAGAATTTAGTCAATCGCAAATGTTTTCTTCCTCTGAGTGATCTTGTTCACGTGTGTACACATCACTCTCTAAAGGCCGAGAAAGCATAATCAAATGAATATGCTATCTCCCTCTGAGTGATCTCTCTTCCTTTTATCGAATGCCATTTTCTAAGCATTTTAAGGCTTGTCTTAAACTTTTCTAAAAACATAAATCGACTTGTGAAAAGAATTGGTCGATTCTCTATAATCAGCACTATATTTTTGGATTAGCAATACGTTTCCAAAGGCTAAGTCAAGCTGACTCCCTTTATTGGTGGAAACCTTGTTCTTTAATCCTGGCATAAGTTCAATTTGCCAAGGCAAAAAAAACTTTGTCAATGCCTGTTTCCTTAGTAAAAAGTCAACATTAAAATCTCCAACGACCAAAGTGGGTACGGTCGGATCGTACTTTTTAGAAAACAGCCAAGTCAAATCATCTAACACCAGTTTCAAGCTGGCTTGAGGCGATTTATACAACAGTACTATCGCTATTTTCTCGCCTGCCAATTTGCAATCGAGCCAAATCCGTTCAAGGCGGGCTATGGACGATGGCTGCCCATTTGGAAGCCGACCACGAGTGACTTTACAATCCAAAACCTGTTCAGTCACTTTACTATTTCCATAAATCGTCGATCCATAAGATCTTCTTTCAGGAGCGTTCTCGGGCAAGAAAATTCGTCCAAAATTCTCGAGAAAGCCGTATGTGAAGTGGTTTCACCAATGTAAAAACCGGCTTTTCCCGTGAAAGCGCACTTCAAGACAATAATGTTGGAGTTGTCAGCCCCAGGTTGTTTGTGAAAGTACCTAGTGACGCCTTTGCAAACTGCGTTAATGAGGACGCTTTTACCTACTCCAGCTCCCCCAGTGACAAATAGGCGGAGATACTGGTCGGGCTTAGTTTTGAAATGCCCAAGAATGTAGCCAAATACTTCTCTCTGCTTTACGTTTAGACCCTGTACCATTTTGGCATACTCACTGTCCTCTACTATACGAACAGTTTGAACGACTGTGTAATCTGGGACACGGCAATCGGGGATTTCCCGTCCGATGTCTGCCGTAGCATCTCGTGCGCAATCCAGAACGGCGAATTCTGGGTCATCCATCGTGTATTGGCGATCTCTTTCATCTTGATGCTCCAGTATTGGTTGCACATTAGCCAAATCTACTTGAGCTTCACTTTCGAGGAATTCTACCCTCGCTCTTTCAAAGTCGGATTCACCAGTTTCATTTACAAATTCTTTTCTTTTCCGCGAAATCAGTTCCAGATTTGCTTCGTAGACTTCTTTGAAATCTTTTTCCAAAACATCTGTGGCCTCGTCGCGCCAAGGATAGAACAAGAGAATTTGCTCTCTGTAGAAATCCAATGTATCTTTCTCGATACTGTAATTCCTGTATCGGAGGACTTTAGCCTGTGTACGTTTGCGCACAAACCCATGGCCTTGCTTCAAAGCGATCCAAACCGAAGCTACATTAGATTCGGGCTCGCTTTCAGGTCGTTCATCTTCGTTTAGACTTGAAACTTGCCGACCTCGGCCTTTTTTCTTATTGAATTCATACCAAGCTGAAAATTCAGCCAAACAGACTGATTCCATATCATCTGGCCTTAAAGGGTAACGATCAATTAGGCCTTCCGAAAAAATATCTGTACTATCTTCTGGCAAACCATCAAGCTTACTCTTTGGCTTGAGAATATGAACTCGTTTCTCTGGCATATTTGTGTTGATAAAGATGGTAGCTCTACTAGACTTAGACACGGTTATCTGCAGGCATAAGTACGCCGCTTCTTGGGCGGAAATTTCATGACCAGTGAGAAACTTGTTGGCGATAACTTTAAGCCTTTCTTTAACAGTAGAGCCCGCCTGCCTAGCGGCTCTCATAGCTTCCATAAGTAGTTGGGAAATGCCACGCTGTGATTTTCCAATGTAAGCGATGACGTACATAATGCACGCGTAAGCATCGAGAACAAATTGAATGTCCATATTGGCTCTCCATAATCTAAGAATGTCTTTGTTGTAGGCGTTCACTCTTACTTCCAGAGGAGATCTCTTCAGGAGAATGGTTTTTCTCTTAAGATTTAACGTAACGCAATCAATATAGACCCGTTCCGTCATTTGAAGAGGCCCCAAAAACTCTTCAAATGTTTTAGGAGAATTTTCACATGTCAGAGCCGCTATGGCTTTTTCCACTTTCTTGCATTCCAATGCGATATGTTGACCGTACTCCTCTGTCCAATTTCTTAAAACAGGATCGTGAACATATGTTCTCGGCATTGGAGGCCAGGGAATTCCAAAACGACAAATCGTTTCTTCTCCCCGTTTCACCTTGCACGTTCTAGTGTGTTTGTGCGTTTGAAGGGGAACCAGGTTGACCAAATCTTCATTTTCTGATTTGGCGCAAGAAATGAAGCGCTCAACAAAAGTCTCGACTTCTTTAGTGTTTGAACCATCCGGTTTTAATTTTGGAGCGCCGGAAACCCAAATTAAACTGTGCCTACGTTTCTTGTACCAACGTGTTCATGAGGTCGTCCGAAAGAGTGATGCAATGATTCTTATAAAGTGGTGATTGCAGCAAAGCCTTAAGCGCGGCTAAAATAAGCTTAGGGCGCACAGTTTAAAAAAAAAAGGGTTATTATACTGCATGCGACGCATTAATTTCACTTGTATTGTATGTGTGTTGTCAGGCAGCCTTGGTAAAACGGAACAGGACGTGTCCACGTTACAAGGAACATTAACAACGGTGCCCTTTAACCCTTTTTGCGAATCACAGCCAAGAGATCGTATTTGAATGAAGGGAATTCTAGGGCTAACAAGCCGTTGCTCGAGATTAGATAACCCTGTAATAGTCTCATTTACGACAGGAAAAAAAAGCCATTCACGGGGCTGTATTTTGGAACCAACCCTTTAGATACGGCCGCGTGACAAGGCATGCACAATTCCACTAAGGGAGTCAAAACACTGGTAACCAATCCGACGCGCGCCTGAAAAGTTTCTAGACTTATTGAGGTTGAACTGTTCTTAAAACAAAGTCTAGAACATATTTCGCACTTGTGCGTAGGTACATCTTTAATCGATTCAGAATATAAAAATTCTTGATATAATGGGTCATCCTTTTAATAGCCCTCCTAAAGCAGGTAGCGAAATTTTCATTATGACGAAATTCAGGGTCATCCCTACGTTCCGCCTTATTGGCCCTCTCCTTCTCCCGAAATTCAGGGTCTTCCCTACGTTCCGCCATATTGGTACTCTCCTTCTCCCGAAATTCAGGGTCTTCCCTACGTTCCGCCATATTGGTACTCTCCTTCTCCCGAAATTCAGGGTCTTCCCTACGTTCCGCCATATTGGTACTCTCCTTCTCCCGAAATTCAGGGTCTTCCCTACGTTCCGCTATATTGGTCCTTTCCTTCTCCCGAAATTCAGGGTCTTCCCTACGTTCCGCCATATTGGTCCTCTCCTTGTCCCGAAATTTAGGGTCTTGCCTTCGTTCCGCCATATTGGCCCTCTCTTTCTCCCGAAGTTCAGGGTCTTGCCTTCGTTCCGCCATATTGGCCCTCTTCTTTTCAAGAAATTGAGGGTCTTCCCTTCGCTCATCCATATAAGCTGCATACCTCTTCCTATTTCCTTCCTTTTGCCTTGTTTCAGTTTTGTAGGCTTTGTCTGTTTCCCGAAAATTGGGTTCTAGCCTTCGCTACGCCATATAAATTCTAGTTCTCTCTCTATTTTTTACATTTTGCCCTCCCTCGATATTATCTCTATTTTTTGGGTCTTGCCCTCCCTCGGCTTTGGCAATTGTCTCTTTTTCTCGCTTAATTTTATATAATTCTCTGCGTCTAGCATTTAATTTAGCTTTACCCTCTGCATTCGCAATTGTTTCCGCTCCTAGGCCTTGCCCATCTGCTTTTCTATTTTTCTATTTTTCCCGCTTAATTTTATATAGTTCTCTGCGCCTAGCATTTAGTTTTGCTCGAACCTCAGGATCCACAATATTTCTCCCCTTTTTATCACTACCAGACATTCTTCTTTATGAGCTTATGACAAAGAACTATTTTCGAATATGGGATAAATAAGAAATAAGAAAGTTAAATATCCTACTTGAAATCTTCAAAGATTAACCAAACACTGTACCAGTCTATCACAGATTAACCAAACACTGTACCAGTCTATCACAGATTAACCAAACACTGTACCAGTCTATCACAGATTAACCAAACACTGTACCAGTCTTTCACAGATTAACCAAAACACTGTATCAGCCTTTCACAGATTAACCAAAACACTGTATCAGCCTTTCACAGATTAACCAAAACACTGTATCAGTCTTTCACAGATTAACCAAAACACTGTATCAGTCTTTCACAGATTAACCAAAACACTGTATCAGTCTTTCACAGATTAACCAAAACACTGTATCAGTCTTTCACAGATTAACCAAAACACTGTCAGTCTTTCACAGATTAACCAAAACACTGTGCCAGTCTTTCACAGATTAACCAAAACACTGTGCCAGTCTTTCACAGATTAACCAAAACACTGTGCCAGTCTTTCAGAGATTAACCAAACCACTGTGCCAGTCTTTCACAGATTAACCAAAACACTGTTCCAGTCTTTCACAGATTAACCAAAACACTGTGCCAGTCTTTCACAGATTAACCAAACACTGTGCCAGTCTTTCACAGATTAACCAAACACTGTACCAATATTTCACAGATTAACCAAACACTGTACCAATATTTCACAGATTAACCAAACACTGTACCAATATTTCACAGATTATCCAAACACTAAGCCAGTCTTTCACTTTAAAAGGTAGAAAAACTTTACGGTGTAACTTAACTCTCGTTTTTATACACAAAAATATTCACCGACAGAAAAATACACACCTCGACATTGAAATTTCAGTCCAGAAATGAAGAGGATTTAAAAAAACGGCCAACGTATTTTTATTAAGCTCTATTTTAGAGGAAACCTTTTCGTATATTTCTATGTAAATATTGTAACAATATTGTAAAATATAATGTTTACCAAAAGTATGGGGCGCCGAACAGGACATATATCAACCTTTTAATATATATTTCCGTTTCAAGGCAATATATTTCCATTTTAAGCAATATATTTCCATTTTAAGAAATATATTTCCATTTTAAAAAATATATTTCCATTTTAAGGCAATATATTTCCATTTTAAGGCAATATATTTCCATTTTAAGGCAATATATTTCCATTTTAAGGCAATATATTTCCATTTTAAAGCAATATATTTCCATTTTAAGGCAATATATTTCCATTTTAAGGCAATATATTTCCATTTTAAGGCAATATATTTCCATTTTAAGGCAATATATTTCCATTTTAAGGCAATATATTTCCATTTTAAGGCAATATATTTCCATTTTAAGGCAATATATTTCCATTTTAAGGCAATATATTTCTATTTTAAGAAAGAGATATATTTCCATTTTAAGGCAATATATTTCCATTTTAAGAAAAAATAAATTTCCATTTTAAGGAAAAAATATATTTCCATTTTAGGAAAAATATATTTCCATTTTAGGAAAAAATAAATTTCCATTTTAGGGAAAAAATATATTTCCATTTTAAGAAAAAATATATTTTCATTTTAAGAAAAAATATAAGTTTAATGGCGTTTTCCTTTGGGTCCTCGCGGAGCACTCCCATGGAGGAATAAAACTAGGAGATCCTATTCTTCAAAAACAGTCTTTAACGAAGCTGGAAACTACTACTACCATTTTTATGGCTCCTTGGGAGCGCTCCGTGAGGACCCAAAGGAAAACGCTATTAGATTAGGCCTAAACATCGAGGTCCTTCTTGGGCCAAGGGGAGTGAAGTTAATGAAATTTATTCCCCCTCTCCCACACACATAGACTTTCTCATCTTATTTAGTAATACAAATTCCGTGGTAAGAACACCAAGTCGGTTTTAAAATAAACTTCGAGATGAAGCCCCTATTTTTTATAGTTTGTCGGTTGTCTTAATCGGATGTTCCTGTAACGATATTGAAGACTATTTTTACCTCTCCGAGTGACGATGACGTCACGGAGAGGTATTACACTGGACGTGTCTGGGTGTGTGTGTGTCGCCGCGTTCGCAGTTGGCAAATCGTACCAAACATGTTCGCAATTTCCGGACCGCGTTCGCAGTACACAGAAATTCCGAGAACTTTACTTCATTACTTTATCTATCTTATTTAACGCCAATCATTAACTAGTCGTTACACCTTCATTTGCTGACTAAACGCCAATTCTTTCACTCAACACCCTCAGTATTTATTGGCTTCTGACAACAACACAATGCACTAGTCTTTCGTGTACACCACATACACACCAATCTGTTCTTATTGGCTTCTAACACCACCATCTACTGGTCTTTCGTCTATACCACATAGACACCAATCTGCAACATTGGCTTCTAACACCACCATCTACTGGTCTTTCGTCTATACCATATAGACACCAATCTGCAACATTGGCTTCTAACACCACCATCTACTGGTCTTTCGCCTATACCACATAGGCACCATTCTGCAACATTGGCTTCTAACACCACCATCTACTGGTCTTTCGCCTATACCACATAGACACCAATCTGCAACATTGGCTTCTAACACCACCATCTACTGGTCTTTCGTCTATACCACATAGACACCAATCTGCAACATTGGCTTCTAACACCACCATCTACTGGTCTTTTGTCTATACCACATAGACACCAATCTGTAACATTGGCTTCTACTCCATCATCGTCGTTAGGCTTAAGATGTATGTACGCGGCGAGCGGCTACAGTTACGAGAAACGTCTAGCCTCCCAATGGCAGGGCTTCCACCAAAAGTTCAGGCATTGCGTATTTACTTATCCCTTATTGGGAATAAATCGCCTTATATACCCCAAATTTACAAAAGTTCTGATATAGGTGTTCCCTAGAAGTATAAAGTTAAAGATAGCTATGTTTAAAATTATTTTAGAAATTAAGTTTCTTAAGCCGACTTAACTATAATTAACGTAAAATACTGACGATTAAAATAATTAATATCAGTTATGTTTATTTAATTATTTAAGATAAACTTCTTTCTATGTAATGACACAAGTGAGAGTTTATATAGAACGAGTAATGAAGATTGCATCTGAATCGAAACACTACACGTATATCAAAGTAAATATAAAGCGAGTAGGATGAAAAGATCTCTTACAAAACGATAACATTTTCTTTTTGCAGAATATTAAATGGAAATTCTTTAAATATTTTTCCGCATTACTATTCTTTTAGTAGTTGTGTAGCTATAAAGCTCTGTTTCATCTCAATATTCCAAAAACATCTTTTGATATTAACATTTCAAATTTGGTGTTTACTTTTTAATCCAGTTTTACTACATTTATATATAGTGTAAACGTAACTTTCAGCTTCGTTAGATAATATAGGTGTTAGCACTTCATCTTCCCATAAATGTTGAAACGATTGGGTCTATGAAATAAAATACCCTAGTTTGTAACCAGAATTGACCTTGTTTCGTTTCCTCTTATAGGAGGTCTTAACGGCTCAGAGGGAGCCGAAAGATAAATACATATTTAAGTGATATATATGTTAGGTCCTCATTAGAATGATTGAGGATTCTCAGGGAATTATTAAACGCTTTAACCATTACAAATGACCTCGCCTATTTGAACTATGTATTTCCGGTTTTTCTCATTGGCTCGTGGACCTATGATTGGAAAGATTATTCGTCTCGAACTCTCGACTCGGACACTTTTATTTTGCTTTCCCAACTTGTCATGAGTTATTTTCTTAAAATGGAAAAATATTAATTTTCTTAAAATGGAAACATATTTTTTTCTTAAAATGGAAATATATTGCCTTAAAATGAAAATATTTTGCCTTAAAATGGAAATATATTGCCTTAAAATGGAAATATATTGCCTTAAAATGGAAATATATTGCCTTAAAATGGAAATATATTGCCTTAAAATGGAAATATATTGCCTTAAAATGGAAATATATTGCCTTAAAATGGAAATATATTGCCTTAAAATGGAAATATATTGCCTTAAAATGGAAATATATTGCTTTAAAATGGAAATATATTGCCTTAAAATGGAAATATATTGCCTTAAAATGGAAATATATTGCCTTAAAATGGAAATATATTGCCTTAAAATGGAAATATATTGCCTTAAAATGGAAATATATTGCCTTAAAATGGAAATATAATGTCTTAAAATGGAAATATAATGCCTTAAAATGGAAATATAATGCCTTAAAATGGAAATATAATGCCTTAAAATGGAAATATATTGCCTTAAAATGGAAATTTATTGCCTTAAAATGGAAATATATTGCCTTAAAATGGAAATATATTTCTTAAAATGGAAATATATTGCTTAAAATGGAAATATATTGCCTTGAAATGGAAATATATTTAAAAGGTTGAATTATGTCCTGTTCGGCGCCCCATACAAAAGTCCTACCGCTAAAAATTTTAAAAATCAATTTCTATTTATGTAAAAATATGGGGCGCCGTTTCGGACAAAATTCACATAAAATGGATATCAATAATTTAAGAACGGACATCAATAATTTAAGAACGGATATCAATAATTTAAGAACGGATATCAATAATTTAAGAACGGATATCAATAATTTAAGAACGGACATCAATAATTTAGGAATGGACATCAATAATTTAGAAAGGACATCAATAATTTAGGAACGGACATCAATAATTTAGGAACGGATATCAATAATTTAGGAAGGGACATCAATAATTTAGAACGGATATCAATAATTTAGGAACGGACATCAATAATTTAGGAACGGACATCAATAATTTAGGAACGGACATCAATAATTTAAGAACGGATATCAATAATTTAGGAACGGATATCAATAATTTAGGAACGGATATCAATAATTTAGAAACGGACATCAATAATTTAGGAACGGATATCAATAATTTAGGAACGGACATCAATAATTTAGGAACGGACATTAATAATTTAGGAACGGACATCAATAATTTAGGAACGGACATCAATAATTTAGGAACGGACTTCAATAATTTAGGAACGGACATCAATAATTTAGGAACGGACATCAATAATTTTAGAAAGGACATCAATAATTTAGGAACGGACATCAATAATTTAAGAACGGACATCAATAATTTAAGAACGGATATCAATAATTTAGGAACGGATATCAATAATTTAGGAACGGACATCAATAATTTAAGAACGGATATCAATAATTTAGGAACGGATATCAATAATTTAGGAACGGATATCAATAATTTAGGAACGGATATCAATAATTTAGGAACGGATATCAATAATTTAGGAACGGATATCAATAATTTAGGAACGGATATCAATAATTTAAGAACGGATATCAATAATTTAAGAACGGATATCAATTATTTAGGAACGGATATCAATAATTTAGGAACGGATATCAATAATTTAGGAACGGATATCAATAATTTAGGAACGGATATCAATAATTTAGGAACGGACATCAATAATTTAGGAACGGATATCAATAATTTAGGAACGGATATCAATAATTTAAGAACGGATATCAATAATTTAGGAACGGATATCAATAATTTAGGAACGGATATCAATAATTTAGGAACGGACATCAATAATTTAGGAACGGATATCAATAATTTAGGAAGGGACATCAATAATTTAGAACGGATATCAATAATTTAGGAACGGACATCAATAATTTAGGAACGGACATCAATAATTTAGGAACGGACATCAATAATTTAAGAACGGATATCAATAATTTAGGAACGGATATCAATAATTTAGGAACGGATATCAATAATTTAGAAACGGACATCAATAATTTAGGAACGGATATCAATAATTTAGGAACGGACATCAATAATTTAGGAACGGACATCAATAATTTAGGAACGGACATCAATAATTTAGGAACGGACATCAATAATTTAGGAACGGACTTCAATAATTTAGGAACGGACATCAATAATTTAGGAACGGACATCAATAATTTTAGAAAGGACATCAATAATTTAGGAACGGACATCAATAATTTAAGAACGGACATCAATAATTTAAGAACGGATATCAATAATTTAGGAACGGATATCAATAATTTAGGAACGGACATCAATAATTTAAGAACGGATATCAATAATTTAGGAACGGATATCAATAATTTAGGAACGGATATCAATAATTTAGGAACGGATATCAATAATTTAGGAACGGATATCAATAATTTAGGAACGGATATCAATAATTTAGGAACGGATATCAATAATTTAAGAACGGATATCAATAATTTAAGAACGGATATCAATTATTTAGGAACGGATATCAATAATTTAGGAACGGATATCAATAATTTAGGAACGGATATCAATAATTTAGGAACGGATATCAATAATTTAGGAACGGACATCAATAATTTAGGAACGGATATCAATAATTTAGGAACGGATATCAATAATTTAAGAACGGATATCAATAATTTAGGAACGGATATCAATAATTTAGGAACGGACATCAATAATTTAGGAACGGATATCAATAATTTAGGAAGGGACATCAATAATTTAGGAACGGATATCAATAATTTAGGAACGGACATCAATAATTTAGGAACGGACATCAATAATTTAAGAACGGATATCAATAATTTAGGAACGGATATCAATAATTTAGGAACGGATATCAATAATTTAGAAACGGACATCAATAATTTAGGAACGGATATCAATAATTTAGGAACGGACATCAATAATTTAGGAACGGACATCAATAATTTAGGAACGGACATCAATAATTTAGGAACGGACATCAATAATTTAGGAACGGACTTCAATAATTTAGGAACGGACATCAATAATTTAGGAATGGACATCAATAATTTTAGAAAGGACATCAATAATTTAGGAACGGACATCAATAATTTAAGAACGGATATCAATAATTTAGGAACGGATATCAATAATTTAGGAACGGACATCAATAATTTAAGAACGGATATCAATAATTTAGGAACGGATATCAATAATTTAGGAACGGATATCAATAATTTAGGAACGGATATCAATAATTTAGGAACGGATATCAATAATTTAGGAACGGACATCAATAATTTAGGAACGGATATCAATAATTTAGGAACGGATATCAATAATTTAAGAACGGATATCAATAATTTAGGAACGGATATCAATAATTTAGGAACGGATATCAATAATTTAGGAACGGATATCAATAATTTAGGAACGGATATCAATAATTTAGGAACGGATATCAATAATTTAGGAACGGACATCAATAATTTAGGAACGGATATCAATAATTTAGGAACGGATATCAATAATTTAAGAACGGATATCAATAATTTAGGAACGGATATCAATAATTTAGGAACGGATATCAATAATTTAGGAACGGACATCTATAATTTAGGAATGGACATCAATAATGGACAAATTTGTGGTTTGTGTTGTTTCTCTTGGCTATATCATCTTACCTAAACTTGGATAAGGACGACTTACCACGTCGGCCTCCCTTTAAATACTAACACCTTCGATAGTCAAGCACAAAACTAAACCAACTACCACTCTAAGTTCACGAAATTAATTTATTATCATTAATCATTCAAATACTAATAATAAATTGTAATCATTAATTTGCCATTTACTTATTTACATAAATTTACATAGTACAAAATATTTATATTGACCATACCATGAGTTGTACCATAAAATTGTATGTTGCGTCGAGGGGTTAGCCACTCCGATGGTCGAGCAAAGTAAAAACAAATAAACCGAAAAGTGAAAAACACGGTAGAAATGGAATCGGATGGGGAAAGCTTTACCTTTCAGTGTATACGGGTTAAAACTTAAGCAAAGAAAGAGAGGTACACTGGTAACTATTTTTACTAATTTTAACTAACCTATGTTAACATCTACGCATTACAATTTTAACTAATCTATGTTAAAATGTGTGCATTACGGGTTTTATAAAAAAAGTGTAAAGTTATATATCAGTCGCGTTCCTCTCTCTAACACTACAAGTTTCAGTGAAAACAGTTTAACGTTTTGTTAAGTTACTTTCCGAAACATTTTCGGAAATTTTTTTATGGTTTTGTGAAACCTTTGGTCAGTGAAAACTAGCCTTTATTATTTGGAAATTTGGCCCGTGCAAACCAGCCTTTTAGAACCTAGAGAGAAAAATACTTTCCCACGCAATGTAGTTTACCCGTACTTTAAAACTTCGGTTGCAGTTGAACAGATTTTTTCCCACGATTTTGGAAGTTTCCACCAGGGCGACCGAGCAGTACCGCTTAGCAGCAATATACTAAAGAAAGGGCATTGCGTCTTGGATCTTTGACTTAGCTAAGCAAACTTAACTGTAGGAGTTTTTCAGTTATTTCTAGAAGTACAGGAATTAACCTGATGGACTCCAATAGACGAGATACATTAGATCAGTCAGTTTTAAGAGAAACTACAAAGTATAATTGCTATCGGAAGTGAAAGACTATTAGAGACGCTGAATTCTAATGTAACGGCTTTACCCGTACCAAATCGTGGGAATGCCGTTGATAGAAATTCAAGTGAAGGAGCGATTGGGACTGAATTAAGACGTGTATTTAGGCCTAATACGAATCGCGAACTCGATAATTTACCAGTACCAAGGCAGCAACCTTCACCAGAGGTACGGACAAGGTCACACGTATCGCGAGTCCCGAGTTTCAATTTTACGATGAGTTCTAAGACTACAAGGAAAACTATTGCTAGGTAATTATGGTACTGTTTTAAATATTATAAGTTGAATAATTGAAAAATAATATTTACAGGAAGAGAAACCAAAAGGATGAGGCTTCCTTTCAAAAAGAGGTGGTTCTCTTAGATGTCCCTAGCTGTGAGACCGTGCCAAAAGGATCTAGGGAACTTGAGTTCCATAAAGCCGGACTTATTGTGGATGCGATGACGTTTAAAAAGTCCTGGACACAGGATCAGATATTACAAGAGATTCGAGACGAATTTCATGAGAAAATCAACGATGAAACCGAGTTGGTAACTTTTTTATACGTGCTAACATGAGTTAATAATATGCTAGCTCCCTATAAGTTACTCAGACTCCATAGGCGTAGTGCATCCATCGATTTCTTCCAACTTCGTGCGGGGAAGGGGGTGGCGGGAAAAAAATCCGAATGTTGCACTCTCTCTTGTCGAAAAAACACCCTCTTTTCTGTCTGTTTTGATCTAATTTCCTTGTATAATTCCGTTCTGTTTAAAATACATTTGTCTCAAAAATTAGAGAACGATCCCATTGCGAATTAAAAAATCCAATCCATCGAGTTAGGTCTGGACTGTTTAATTTACAGAGATCCGAGGCTTCCGACTATTGAATGAAATATTCGGCTGCTTAAATAACTCTAATACCATTCGTTAGCTCCCACTGCACGCACTTCCGGGGAAAAACCGGAAAGAACGGTAAATAAAATTTTCGTTCAAGCAGATCCTCCTTGGTTCAAGTGGCGGCCGCAGAGTGTCGCATATAGTTGGGAAGCCGGCGGCCCGGGAGAAAACGCGGGAGTATAAAAATGAATTGCCTGAAGGACCTAGCATATTATTAACTCATGGTACTAGCTAAAACGTAACCAGGAGTTCATAAAACGGGGAAGTGGCAAAATAAGGCTTTCTCCATAACCTCTTGAAGCTTTATGGCAGACTCATTAGTCATAGACTAGTACCGAAACCGAAAAGGCTTGACATATTATGAAGTTATGTTCAACACTTTTTCCTTGCCCTAACAGCTAGAGTATATAGATACTTGCTTAAGTTGCTTATACATATCCTGCTATTGTAGTAACTGTGTCTGTAATGTGTAGCTGGGTTGGTGTACAGACCGGCGTCCGAGTCTTGGAAAAAGGGTCATCTTTAGACGCGAAATATTTCCTCTGTTTTAAGCATAATGGCTCATATAGTAAATCCTTACTAAGTTAGTTGCCGATTTGATTTTAATTTAAATTTTGTTTGGTTTGGGAGAGCTTTATTTAAATCATCGACTACCGACTGAAAAATAGCCCATGAACTTGCGTTAGTATCGGAGAGAGACTGGAGATCCTTCCTTAGTAAAAGAAAGTTAAGAAGTGATTTATTTTTTACAAAAATTTCAAGGTGTGTACAGTTGACGATTTTGGGGTTAGAAAAGGGTGGGGATTTTCCACGACAGGGTTCGAACAGTAGGATTATCGATTGAGTTGAAAACATGTTATCCTACTGCTCACCCTGGGGCTTTACCCTTTTCTTTACAAAGTTTTCCATTTTAACATTCTTAGAATTTATATTTTTTCTTTTTTGTACTGATATTTTTTTAGGGTTTTTTTGCAATTTCTATTTTATACAACAAGGTTTTAGTAACAATTTAAGTAGCAATTTTAATTAACAATTTTAAATAAGTATGAATTTTAAGTAACAAAGAAATTTAATGACAAAAATCAATTTAGTTATGAAAATAATTAACAGCTCAATTGCACGAGTTTAATGCTTTCTTGTTATTTTTGCAGCCTTGAATTATTAGTTCCATGCAGAAGCCGCCTAGTGAAACCGAAGCTTGGAAAAGGCATGGTCGTATCTGGCGCTACAATTTCTACTATTTGGAAGCAGAGGGTTTTGTACGTCCGCCCATCAAGAACTATTCTGTCTAAAAGCGACGAAGATATTGTATCTGACGAGGAATTACCAGATATTAACACATGTACTTCGTCCGAAAATAATATTGTCGCTAAATCTCACGATGAAATGGACCAAGATCTTGAAACTGAACCACATGTGCAAAGCGGAACAAATCAATCGAATACTGAACCACGCCTCGAAGTTTCTCTGTTGCCATCATGTTCCACTACTACCCTGCCGCAAGATTTGCCATCAACTTCTTCCGGAGTTAACAATGAACAATCTTTTTACTCATCAGATATGTATACTGAATTTCTTGGTTTTATAAGCGACGATCTTTACTCATCTGAAGATGCCGTTGGCCCTGAAGGAAAGGAGCTCTTAAACCCGACTTTCTCATGCGGTGGTTCAAATGTAGAAAATTCGAATGTAGAAGATGAAGTTGAAATTTCCGCTTCTGAAATTTTAAAAGATCTCGCCCAACAAATTAATTGCGAGAAAATATCTCTCTTCAACATAAATCGTAGAAGAATTTTAGATGGCGCATTAAGGGGATTTGAAAAGAAAGGGTTTAGACCAGAAAACAAAATTTCCGTATGTTTTTCTGACGATTTGCATACCGCCGAAGGAGCAATTGACGCTGGAGGACCGAAACGGGAATTTCTGCGCCTTCTTTTAAAGGACCTTCTTTCAAGTCATCTTTTCTGTGGAACTGAAAACTGCAAGTACCTCAACATGAGTCTGTCAGCTATGAAAGAGGATTTATACTTCTATGCAGGAATGGCGGTTTCGCTTTCCCTTATTCATGGAGGCCCAGGGCCAAGATGTTTTTCACAAACGACATACAAGTCGTTGTTTGAAGACCCATCTAAAATCCCATTAAGCATTCAAGATGTCCAAGATTTCGATCTTCGCGATAAACTATATCGATTTCAGAATTGCCAAACCCTAGAAAGCCTGCAGAAAGCCGGGGAAGAACTGTCAGAATTAAGTTATTTTTCTGGAAGCAGCAAAGCAATTCTAATACTAGAAGATAAAGACGAAATATTAAATGACCTCTTGCGTGGGTGTGTTCTAATTAGGTGCTCTGAAGCACGTTCAAGATTCATTGTTGGACTTGAAACCTTGAATTTGTACGACATGATTAAGAGGAATCCCAAATCCTTCGAAAGTATATTTTGCTCCACTGAAGAATCGTTAACTGCCGCAACGTTTCTGAGATTGTGTGGAGTCATTAATTATTCCGAAAGAGGCAGCAATCAATTTGAAAAGGAAGTTGATACAATGACTTTCTTTCGAGAATATATCTATGATATGGAAGAAAATCCTTACGCTCTACAGCTCAAAGATGTTTTAATTTTTACCACTGGAATGGATGGCGAACCACCCTTGGGATTTGACGTTACACCATCCATAAATTTTATTCATACTGATGGTAAATAC
Organism: Phalangium opilio; assembly: GCA_019434445.1. Classification (NCBI taxonomy): domain Eukaryota; kingdom Metazoa; phylum Arthropoda; class Arachnida; order Opiliones; family Phalangiidae; genus Phalangium; species Phalangium opilio. The sequence goes on from JAEQBA010000871.1 coordinate 184,488, forward strand.
CCAGAAGCAAGTACCTGCTCCTTGCAGTTAAGTCTCCCTACTATCCATAAATCATACGACGAATTTAAAACAAACATGGATTTCGCCTTACTGAATACCTATGGATTTGGAAAATTCGAAAACAAAGTTGTTAAAAGTAAACAACGGAAAGATAGTTTTGGTTTTCTCACTTGTTTAGTTTTCATTTGGCCCGAGCAAGGACCCCTTTTCGTTTAAAAAATAATTTTAATCATCTTTACTCTTATTTGAAAAATTGGTATTCCCAATTAGTAAATCCCAATAGAAATACATCCATTTAAAAATGACCAATGCCCAAAAATATTGTCAAGGTAAAAATATTATCTGTAACTCAACAAGTGTATTTGACTTTCATAAATGTAGTTATCTTTAGAATAAAAACGTCTTCATATAACAATCACATGTCTTTTTTCCCCCTGTAACAAATTTGTTCACCCTTATCACATTAGAAGTAAATACTATTTAAAGGGGTAGGTTCAGGTTTATCCGAGTAAGTCAAACTAATATAATTTTCTATAAATAACCCTTTAAGACATGTGAGTATCAGTAAAAATCACCGGAAATATTTTATTGCCACATTTCAAATCGGCCACCAATGTCAACCATTTCCTACCATTTTCTCGTTCCTTCGTGTTTGAGTACGTCCCTAATGGCCAGCGGAACGCAGTAGCCGAACCGAAAGAAGACTCGAAAGTATTTATAGTTGGCTCTACAAGAACAACACAGAATAGTTAAAACATTTCCCCGTGATTCCATTCTTTTGCCAGGCTAACTATTACTGCCGCGAGAGGGTTTCGAATCAGAAAAATCCCGATACGTTTCACTTGTTGTATGCAAGTAGTATTATACTATTAGGCCTCATTCACACCAACTGACCTCTGTCGTTGCGACCGCCGGGTCAAAAGTCGGACGGAAGTATCGTTTCCCAAAATTCAATGGAATGTTCAGACGTCTTCCGACGCGACACAGCGCGGTTACGTCTGAGAATTCCAAAGAAATTTGGGAAACGATAGGTCCGTCCGACCTTTGACCCGGCGGTCGCAACGACAAAAGTCGGTTGGTGTGAATGAGGCCTTAAAGGTATATCCACACTACAGTTGGTTTGCAAGCTTTGCTCGCGAGCTTCGCTCACACTGTTCGCTTGTCTTGTACGCGTCCTGTCTACACATAAGGCTTCTAGAGAGCGCAGACGCCACGCCTATACATTTTAAACCAATGAGAGGATCCTTCTATGGTGACGCGTTCAGGCAACCGGGCCTAGTACTAGCCACCAAAGAATAAATTAACGATGAACAATAAATTTCTCATATTGTTCTTTTGTTCATACGGATTTTTCTATGGCTTTATAAAAGGAGCTAGAAAATTACAAAATTATTTATTTATAACTGCATTCTATGATTTCTGTACCATTTTGATCTAATATGATCTCTCAAAAAATTAATGACGTAATTCAACATCTCATCTGATTGGCTGCGAGGTCGCGAACGACGCGAAAATCTTTGGCATTTCAAAGATTTTCGCATCGCTCGGCGTAAGAAGCGAGCGAAGCGTGCGAACAAAAATACAAAATTTCTAGGTGTGGACGGGAAGCGTAATGCGCGCGCTAAGCGAGCGAACTCGCGAAGCGAAAAAAAACAGTGTGGACTTGCCTTTACGCTTTAATTACTTTTACGGAATTACGTACTGAACTTTTGTTTTACAGGACAACCAGGAGGAGATTCTCTCTGCAGATATCTTATTTCACAGACCCAATCGTTTGTGGGTAGATGAAGAATTAACACCCATATTATCTAATGAATATAAAAAATGCGTTTACACTATATATAAATGTAGTAAAGCTGAATTAAAAAGTAAACACCAAATTTGAAATGTTAATATCAAAAGATGTTCTTGGAATATTAAGATGAAACAGAGCTTTATAGCTACACAACTACTTAAAGAATAGTAATGCCGAAAAATATTTAAAATATTTCCATTTAATATTCTGCAAAAAGGAAATGTTATCGTTTTGTAAGAGATCTTATCATCCTACTCGCTTTATATTAACTTTGATATGCGTGTAGTGTTTCGATTCGGATGTAATTTTCATTACTCGTTCTATATAAACTCTCACTTGTGTCATTACATAGAAATAAGTTTATCTTAAATAATTAATTAAATATAAATGATATTAATTATTTTAATCGCCAGTAAATAACTTTAAAAATAGTTAAATCGTTTAAAATAAAGTTGTTCCTATTATCTTTCGAAACTTTGCTAATATTGACGTTTAAAGTGAAGGGTACCCCTCTTGCCCGCTTTCTTCAAATTTTGGGGTATATATACAATTCGTTTCCATTATAATAATAGATAAAAACGCATTCGCGTGAACCTTTGGTGGAAGCCCTACCATTGGGAGGCTAGACGTTTCTCGTAACCCTAGCCGATCGCCGCGTATAGCTTAAAACCGAACGATAACGATGGAGAAGAAGCCGGAATGGACAAAGACCTGAAGATGGTGGTGCATAGAAGCTGGTGTCAATGTGGGATTGACGAAGAACAGAAAATGGTGGTGCTTACGAGCCAGCAAGTACAGGCTGGTGTCAATGTGGGATTGACGAAGAACAGAAGATGGTGGTGCTTCCGAGCCAGCAAGTACAGGGGATGGACAAAGACTAGCAGATTGTGGTGCTTAGAAGCCAGTTAGTAAAGACTGGTGTTGGTAGATGAATGGCCAAATTTCCGTGAACCGCGAACGCGTTCCGGAAATCGGGTATTTGTTTGCTCCGATTTGTAAACTGCGAACGCGGTCACGTGGGGTCTGACAGACAGACAGACACACAGACAGACACACAGACAGACAGACAGACAGACAGACAGACAGACAGACACGGCCGGTGTAATACCTCTCCGTGACGTCATCGTCACTCGGAGAGGTAAAAAGCCTCATAGCTATAGAGTAAATTTTTAAGGAGTAGAAAGTTGTACAGTTGGTGACTCATAACGAACATCATTGTAAAACAACATGTTACGATTAGTTCGTTGAAACAACTGACCGATACAAACGGGAAACTAACAGCGATAAGTAGCGCGAACTAATAAAGAACACCGACATTTTGCTTCATTCTTCAAACAATCGAAAGGTTGCAAAAGCGTTCATTTTGGTTTGTGTACAAGACTACATATCCGGCGACGTCTTGTTTCCATTAAATTAGCAAATTTATTTTTTACATGCTTTAAAACACTTTGAACCTTTAAAAGAAGAACCCTTTTTACCGTTTTTATTGGCAATTTTCATAGAATAATTCTAAGGAATAAGAATGTACATTTTCTTATGGGTACATTACACTGCATCTAGCATTGCACCTATGTCTCCTGTCGTTCTCAACGCTGGATTAGTAAACGTCATAAGTCTAAAGTTTTAGGGTGGTCTGCAAATTTACTTGCGAAGTTTTTTCTTAGTTTTAAGTTAACCCTCCACTTTTGGTTTTTTCTGAAATTTTCTTTAGCTTTATTTGCGGTCATCCGTTCGGTTCCGAGGTGAAGAACGAAAATTTCTTCTTAAAATTTTTCTCTGCTATTACTTTTGGTGGTACCTCGTAATCAGTGTAGGCCAATCACGAGCCTTTCAACCCTTTCTTGAACAAGTTAGTAGTGTGTGACATTGAGAAGGAATGCTAGGTTTTATGAAGCCCACTCCAAAGTACGCTATTCAAAATAGCGTACCTAATTTGTTACGGGTGAAGTTTTGGGTGAGGCACCAAGAAAAATGTCATTACTCCCTCACTGTAATTTTTTGGAGAAAGGAATGTTCCCTTTTTTGTTCACTTTGAACCATAAAAAGTTTTAACTCATTTTCAACATTTAGATTTCCTCAGTATTTGTTGATTTTTATAAGGGTTAAATTTTGCAAATTATGCATTTTACTGCTCAGTTTTAACAGGCGTTGCCCAACATCCCATCCCAAACATTTGCCCACTAACATTTATTCACGAATACCGATTTCGATAAGTTGCAACATTAACCTAATTTTTAAACTAAATGCAACCTTTCGATTGTTTGCAGAATGTTGCAAAATGTCGGTGTTCCTTTTTAGTTTGCGCTACTTATCGCTGTCAGTTTACCATTAGTATCGGTCAGTTGTTTCAACACACTAAATCGTAACATGTTGTTTTACATTTATGTTCTTTATGAGTCACAAACTGAACAACTATCTACTCCTTAAAAATTTACTATAAACTCTATGGCTATGAGGCTTTTTTTGTTTTAGCTGGCAATCACTAATTTTCAATTATGATATTTATCTTGAACTTAATTCCCACTGTTTTAGACGAAGTCAACATGCTGTGATTTATGCAAACTAGCAAGTGTTGTACTCGCGGGTTCTCACTGATACCCGAAAACACACGACTACGTAGTTTCAGTTAATCCAATATATTTATTCACATATAAATCCGGTTAAATTATATATACAATCCGTTAGTAAATAATTAATAAAAATTCCGTTAATAACAGAAAACAAGTAAATAAAGTCAATTAGTCTATAAAATAATGTTAACTGCTTCTGACGCCGGTAATCCTCCAACTGCCCTGATTCCCGGGCTACGTTTGAATTTATCCCCTCGGACCTCCGGTTTTATGATTCGAGAAACAATACGAGTCGTCTTTTGGCTTATTTTAAATTTATTATTATACTGTTGGAAAAATTCTTATACATTTCTAATATTTTCGGAGAGATTACTATACGCGTCTTCTTTCGTTCGATTTTACTTTGCCTCTGACCATATTTTTCGATATTTTTTTAAATTTCCCTACTTTAACAATAGGTAGTCTTTTTCTGTATATATGTATATAAATCACTAATACTGTCAAGTTACTCTTCTTGGAAAAATTTCTATTTCGGTTAGTCATTTTATGGTCAGATATTTGTAGTATATTAAAGTTAATAATATGAAGTAAATTTTTTATAAACCTTTTCATACAAATCAGTATACTTTAGATCCAATTTAGAGTCGAAATTATTCTATGAGATTTTGGTGTCCAGGCGACCTTTTAAAAATGATAATTTAGCATTTATTTAATTCAGTCATAAATGGTGTCAAAAATGTCATAAAGCATCTTCGACTTTAAATCGCCAATAGAGCCAACTGTAGTCTGGGTGTACCACCCATTTTGGTACACCCTGTATAGCCGGTTTCCTGCTTACTCTTCTGCGCGGTTGCAGTTCTTCAAAAATATTTTGCATGTCATAACAATTGACTAAAGGGCAAGCGTCTATCTCACACAATAAAACTTGCAGCTATTTATATCTGTCATAAAATTGCCTGCCGACTCGCGACATTGACATTAACCCTTTAAAGAATTATTATCACTCGTTGTAAAGAGCTAAAATATTTAAAGAATTGCACCCAGGTTTCTTCATCATTATAATTTAAAATAAAATCATAATTTTAGACCATTTCCTTACAGGATTGAAAAAACCAAACAAGATTAATTTTTTTTTAAATATTACATGTATATTTTTTTTCAAGTGTGTTTTTTTAATGTATAATTTTTTTATTATTTATTTTATTAATACAATAAATTTTTTTTCCTAAATAGTAAATAATTTTTTTTCCAAAATACATTTTTTTTCCTAATTACAATATTTTTCTAATTATAAATTTTTTAAATACCAAATTTTTTCTCAAATAATATTTAATTTTTTTTAAATAAAATAGTTATATCAAAAATTGAGCCGATTTCTTTCCTTGCTTAATCCCTTTGTATCTTAAATGGTAACGTTGAAAGAACTGCGCTAATGTAAGCAGCACTGCCATGTTCAAAACTTAATGAACTTTGTTGCAGTTTTTCCGTAGATTTCTGTTGTTGAATTTTTGATACAGTAAGAACTTTCTTGCAGTTTTTCCGTAGATATCTGTTGTTGAATTTTTGATATGGTGAAACACCATTGTTGCGCTGATTTAGCGTATAAAATTAGTCTCAATAAATAATATTATTTCCGACACGTTGCATTCAATTTTTATCATATTCTGTGCTAAATTTCAGTAACATAAAGAGCATCTATAAAATGTTTATTAAATAATGTGATTCTATAATTTGGCTTGAATACTTGTAATTAAATCAAGTACCTAAACAATTCATAGCAATTAAGACGAATTAACAAACGGCAATGTGGAGTGTGGAACAAGCAAACAACGTAATCCTCTGAATCACCTGAGGTCACGTTGGTAAAATTTAGCGCTGATGTAAACTTGGAATTTGACTAATTAAATTACATAACGACCCTGTTAAGTGAATCGGTTACAAACTAACACCACTGTTACTTATATTTTTGAATTAAACAATCCACTGTTGGTAACAAATAGTTTATAAATTCATAACATAACATCACATACTGACTGGATCAATAGGATAAAAATTGTTTTAACGAATGATGTGGTCTTCTACTACGGCTGAGTTTCAGGAATTATATCACACACCTTCACAATTAGTAGCATTTTCGTGAGATTAACAAATAATAAAACCATGTACACCTCATATGGGAATGTTGAATCAACTGCGCTAACGCAAAGTAGCAAACACCACTCTTTTACTGCCGCATGGTAAACACACATTTTGTCACCTTTCCAGTAGTATTTTGAAGTTCTCGAATGTTTCAAAGGGTGAAAAGAACTATCTTTACTTCAACGTCTTAATAAATAATGAAACCGTTTATACCTGTCTTCAAATGAGAATGTTGAATTGACTGCGCTAACGTAAACAGCACTCTTAACTGCCGTAGGGAAAACACATTGAAAATTTTGTCATCTTTCCTGTAATATTTTGAAGTTCAATTGTTCACAGGGTGAAAACACTACTGTTGATTTCTAAACCGTAATAATTTGGATAGATTTGCCATTTTTTTACTTAAAACTAGACGCGCCAACAAACTGTCATGAATAGAAGTAGCGTAAAACCTAGGCCCTAGGGTTGGGATTTATTTGTAGAATGAATCGAAGCAGACTACGTATTTTGTAATTTCAAAACAGAGCTGGAAATTAGCTTTCTTATAATCTTTAAAAGGAAAGACACTGTAAACACTATATTACATAGACAAACTAAAATACAACTTAAGCCTTGGCCGTAAAGAACGTCGAAAAGCTTACTTTAAATGATATAAAAACTTCTATTAACTGTAATTATTTACCTGAATTACTTTTCTAGACGAAAATTCCTAAATTCGACCTGATAACGACGTATTTCTTATTAAGGGTGCTACAGTTAATTAGAAAATACATATAAAGGTGCTCAAACTCGGATGAAATACCAAAGTAATTTGATAGCGTCCATTGCTATGAAATTAGGAAAATATGCAAGAAAGCCAATATTTGCAATATGTCAACGTAACTTGTTAGCACCCACAAACCTAGGCCCTTCTAGTTGTCAACGAGAACGAAATGTAGAATTAGGTTTAAGCGTGCTATAAGGTTAGGCTGACTTCTGACCCAAAATTAATTTTTCGACGTACTATCTTAATTAGTTAAATTACAAGTCATTAATTAAAAATCGAAACAGGTAAGTTTCCCATTTAATAAATGCTTGTTAATTTAGAAGTATTCCGAAAACTAACTTCGCTGTACTTTTTCCGTATGGCCTATGACCATTTCGTTAAAAAAACGAAAATTTTTTAATGCTTTTTCTATGGGACGCTAACCCTAAAAGGTGTGACTTTTTCTTTAACATTACGGAAGGGTGTCATGTCATATCTACAAGGGCCTACCGGCCCTGTAGAATAAAAATTGGGAAATACGCCTCGAATGTTCGAGAAGGAAGGGTGTCCAAAACGGCGGCGATCTTGTCTAAACTCTCTTGTCTCTAAATGTATCGAAATGTTCATATATCATTTTAACTAGACGTCGCAATGTATTTAATGTTGATTATTGTGTATCTAATCAAATCTTGCCTCTGGTCTTTAAATGTAAGTTACTTGGGATTTTTATTTCAAGTGATTTAAAATGGGCTGACCATGTCTTATATATTATCTCTAAAGCCAGGCGCTTGACTGGTTTAATTAATAGAACTTTTGGTCGTTCAAAAGCAGCTATTATAGCGTTTAAGGCTCTGGTAATTCCTGTTTTGGAATATGGGTCTGTGGTATGGTCTCCTCATTTACGAAAGGATATTGACAGTGTTGAACGGGTTTTGAGACATTTTACTTCTTATCAATTGAACCAGTCATGGTTTAATAATGTGAAAAATTGCAATAGAGTACAATATGGTGATCGTTTAAAGACACTGAATGTTTTACCTATGTATGCACTAAGACAGTTTTCTAGTCTATATTGGGAAATAAAAAAATTATTATTATTATTATTACTAGAACTAACCTATAACTAGACTCGCGAATCAGGCCCGACCGCCCCGTCGGAAAAGAAAAGCGACTGGACGCTTGAAACAATAACCTAGGATCAAAAGAACGGGCACGGCATCATTTGTAACAGTTTACCCCTGTATTGGTCGGTCGACGTGGGGGAAATAATGTTACACGAATAAGAGACAGGGATTCCCGGATCCGATATGCCTATCCGTCAATCAAATCCCAAACGGGAGACCTAAGTAAAAATAAAAGCGAGACATATCTTCGGCTCATGTTAATAGTACGGTGATACGTTTTATTTTCAGGAAAACAAAAGGGTCGACAATTTAATTTAAAACTTAACGTAAAGCGATTCTCGCGTTACAAATAAACAGATCTCGACCCGAGCCTGGTCTCTCTACAACTGAAAAAAAGTTTTTTCTAGCCGCGTGGTTTTATTGCATCGGGTCTTCGAGCGAAAAATATAGAAATAAAAAAGAAGGGGAGAAAGGGAGGAGGGTACATGGAAGGCGGCGGACTAAACATATTCCAAAAGGAGCGTTCAGTCTTCCGTCGTATGCAACTGCTTCGGGACGAGAACCGTTGCAACCTTAATCAAATTAACAAAATTAGAGGTACTGGTAGTCTTTTGGACCTATGCTTAACGAATATTAGTGATCTATAATTGGAGGCCCTCGATGACCCTTAAGGTCCAATTGATGACTTTCACCCTCCATTCTCCTGGCGTATCTCTGTCCCTGTTTGCACCACTTCTCTGTTTCTGACTTCGTGAAAGTGGACTACTTTTTTATATACTATAGTGCGTGACTTTGATTGGTCGTTGGTTTTAGGTTCGACTGACGTACGTTAACTACTGCCTGGAGACAATTGCACAATGCTTAACTAGAGCGATGGACTTATCTATTCCGAAAAGAATTCGCCGTAGTTTTAAAGGTGTTCTACATTGGTTTTCCGTGCAGTTTCAAAAAGCCATCAATAGTACAGTCATTTTAGCCCAAAAATAGAGGGAACCCGCAACAAATTGAAACAAAGCTGAAAATTTCAGATCTTATAGATTTTTGGGCGCTCTTTAACGTGGTGTGGTCTCCCACACTCTCCCATTGGAGGAATCTCCGCCATATTGGAAAATGGCGGACAAAATCGAGAAAACGTTTAATAACTCCGGTTTTACTTAACCGATCAACACGTAATTAGGCTTCAAATCTAGATCACCTTCAAACACATAATTCATGTCTTAAGATATTTTGTCCTACAACTAACCGGAAGTTCACAATCTGACTCTGAAGATTAGCCTCATATAAAAATGGAAATTTAAAGCATTTTATGGTTTCTATATTCAGAATACATTTCCAAAATCGAGAAAAAGTTTAATAACTCTGGTTCTACTAACCCGATTAACAAGTTATTAGGCTTCAATTGTAGATTACTTTCAAACACATAATTCATCCTATAAGATATGTTGTCCTACAACTAACCGGAAGTTCACAATCCAGCCCGGAAGGTAAGGCAAATCTAATTTTTGAGTATTTCGAAACGGTTTCAAGCGAAATAAATGCAAAGCGGGTTTTAAACCTAAAATATGTTATTCCCATTATATTTTTACCTCTTTAAGTGACGATGACGTCACCGAAAGGTATTATACTGGACTTGAATGGTGGGGTGTCTGTTTGTGTGTGTCGGTCACCGCGTTCGCAGTTGGCAAATCGGAGCAAACGTGTTCGCAGTATAATTTTTGGCTTCTACTCCCAACGTTAGGATCAAGAAGTGCGTGGCGATCGGCTAGGGTTACGAGAAACTTCTAGCCTCCCAATGGCAGGGCTTCAACCAAAGGTTCATGCAATTGCGGATTTCTTATCATTTATTGTGAATCAATCGCGTTATATACCCTAAATTTCCAAAAATTGTTAAAGAGGCATACGCTAGAATTCAAACGTCAACAAGAGCTATGTTTAAAATTATTTTAGGAATTAAGTTTCTTAAAACGACCTCAGTAAAATTACGTTAAACTACTGACGACTAAAGTAATTAATATCAATTATATTTTCTTAATTATTTAAGAATAACCTCTTAATTGCGTCTCGTATCGGAGAGGTTTATTTTGGTTTACCAACTTGTATATTAGTATATTTATCAATATTGGTTAAGCTAAAGTTTAATCTTAGTCCTCTACTTGAGGTTGAGCCTCAAAATCTCTATGTTTATTTGAACAAGATACTCCCTTGCATTGTCTACAAATTGAAGAACAGATTGGACCAGTTTTACCGCATTCACATTTCAAGTCACAGACTTCCTTGCATTTACGAGGGATCATCTGCAGAAGCCCAGCTGGAGCAGGTTGTAGAGTGGTAACGATTGGTTTGAGTTCAGATCCTACCTGTCTCCAACCCCATTCTCTAGCATTTAGGCTGCTTCCAAGCCACGTTTGAACTTGGTGATATACTCTATTTGAATGCTGCTTTGCTGCCGCACTTGTTGGTGAAAGAGAAGCTTATTCAAAAGCTCAATTCCATAATCTTCATTTAAAGTATACACTTGGTTTTGTCAACTTTGTTTCACACGCTTTCACTCAACTTTAGCCGTATTGACAAGTGTGGGCGAACAATGGGATATATTAAAACATTAAGTTTTATGATGGTACAAAGGCTGTTTTACCCTCTCCCGTTCTATACATTATAGCTCTTGTCAGAAAAGAAACAAAATTTATCAGTAATAGGAACTATATGTTTAATTTTGGAAACGTATTCTGAAAATAGAAACCATAAATGCTTTAAATCCCCATTTTTTTATATGAGGCTAATCTTCAGGGTCATATTGTGAACTTCCGGTTAGTTGTAGGGCAAAACATCTTAAGACATGTATTATGTGTTCAAAGATGCACTACAATTTAAGCCTAACTACGTGTTAATCGGTTAAGTAGAACCGGAGTTATTAAACGTTTTCTCGATTTTGTCCGCCATTTTCCAATATGGCGGAAATTCCTCCAATGGGAGAGTGTGGGAGACCACACCACGTTAAAGAGCGCCCAAAAATCTATAAGAAATTTTCAGCTTTGTTTCAATTTGTTGCGGGTTAAAACCTATTTTTCCTGTACTACAAGAGGGAAAAAATTATTTTAAAACGGAAAAGTGTACTTATGGTCCGGCTGAATTAGATCGTTTAAGGAAAACCCGCTTTTTGTTAAGCGTTTGTCTGCACGTGACCGATGTTCGTTTGCAGCTCAAAGAAATTTTAGAGTTTTGTTAAAGGAAATTTAAAGGATGGTTTTGATTCCATTTTGTTTAAAAATTGACGATAAATTGCTTACCGATAATGAGGAAATGGGCAAGGCTTTCTCAGCGATATCGACCGACATCACTTTTTCGGTGAATAAATATAATTTCGAAACTAATGGCTTGGCTACCGATCAATTTACCTCGATCTGTTATCGTTACTCAAGCAGACATTATTATGACATTAGTAGGCTTTTAAGTAAGTATTCGACTGGAATTGATGCCATTCCAGCTTTTATTGTGAAGGGCTGTGGGGACATTTTATTGCCTATGTTGAAACATGTGTTGAAGCATGTGTTTTACTTGTCTTCTCGCACAAATGTTTCCTAATTTTTATTTTTGTCAAAATTGTTGATACGGTAATAAAAGAAGCTATTACAAAGATAGTACCGAGAATAGTTTATTTCTCAGTGAAGTATTTAGTGATAGTTACAGTACCGCCTGACTTTGGCGATATCTTTTTACGTTTCTGACTAGTTTTGGTAGTTCATATTGTCCACTTTAATGAACTATTTTCCTTTTTTTTAAAACGTAATAAGTATCTTACAAGAATAAAAAGTAATGCAAAAGCTATTACAAAAATAGTACGGAGAATATTTTGTTTTAGTAACGCCTGTCTTTGGTGGTATTTTAAGACGTTTCTGACTAGTTGGGATGCTTTTTACCAATTCACTTTTGATGGTGCCACTCGAGAAGGTCAGTTTAGGAGTTTAGGAGATCTTTGGCGTTAGACGCAACCGATTGAGTAGTTGAGGAGATATTTCGCGACATTTCCTTAACGTTAATGTGAGACGCAGCAGATTGAGAAGATGATGGCTTAGACAATGAGTTAATAATACGTCAGCTCCCTATAAGTTACTCAGGCAATTCATTTTTATACTCCAGTGTTTTCTCCCGCGCCGCCGGCTTCCCAATTATATGCGACGCTCTGCGGCCGCCACGTGAACGAAAATCATATTTACTCTTCTTTCCGGTTTTTCCCCGGAAGCGCGTGTAGTGGCAGCTAGCCAATGATATCGGAGCTATTTAAGCAGCCGAATATTTTGCTCAGTAGCCTCGGTTAAGAAAACAGTTAAGTGGATTGGATTTAGCTCAGTTGTATAATTTTCCGGTTTCAAGTCACAATAAAAACTCTTATCTTTAGAATTCTTTATCAATGTAGGTAATTTACATGAGTTCCTGCATTTTTTGTCTCAGTACTGATATAACACAAACGCCATGATTTAATGTTAAATTGTTAAAACAAACATTCAGGACTAAAACGCTCCCTTGGTGAAAAAGCAGCCGACGACTCGAGGTCGAGGAGCCGTACGAGCGGGATTTTTTTTTCGACAAGAGAGAGCGCAACATTCGGATTTTTTCCCGCGCGGGGGAAATGAGAAGAAATCGCTGGATACATTACGCCTATGGAGCCTGAGTAACTTAAGGCCCTTTCAGACGATCCAACTTTTTGACTCAGCTTGATGGGTCAACTCGAGTTGAACCAACTAGTTGGATCGTGTGAATAAAAGCTGGATGAGTTGAGTCACCAAAAAAGTTGGCTAGGAAAAATTGGATCACTGATCCAATTTTTGCTGACTCAACTTTTTGATTTCATGTCTTCAGCCAATCAAAATGCATTACAGGAAAAAAAAATAATAATAATAATAAAAAAATCGCGGGCTATTTCACCAAGGGAGGTTGCGTTTAAAAGGTTCCAGGCGTCTGCTGTAAAACTGAAGCTGCTAAACGGGGATTCGGGGAACACTATTTTATTTAACAATAAATTTAATTTTGCCGAACTTGAATTGCAATTTTGCAAATGAATTCTAAGCAGAAAAAGGTAAGTGAACTTTTAATAGAAACTTTTGAACATGAAATAGTGGAAGAATCAGAAGATGAGGCTGTAGTGCCTATGAATACACCGCCTCCAAAGAAGAAAAAAATTGATCATTCAAGACCCAGAAAGTCAGAATCGTCTTCAACACAAAAGAAGAATGAACTGATCGAAAATTGCATAAATTTGCTAAAAACTCCTGCTCCACAAAATGATAAACCTCAAAACCCTGATGAATTGTTTGGGATACATCTAGCCCATACCATGGCGCCACTTTCACCAAAAAGTAAAGATTTTGTTAAGATAAAAATTATGGAGGTAGTTTTCCAACATCTTTATAAAGATTCGACCAAGTATTAAATAAAATGACAAAGTACAAGGTTACGTTGTATTCAGTTTTATTCAGATATATTAATATATTATTTCAAAAATATTCCTTAAATAAAGTTTGTGTTTTAAAATGTAGCAAAGTTTTCTTGTCCTTCTACAGCCCCTACTGTCAGGAAATATTTTTTCAAATTTTCCCTCGTTTCTTGTGCTTCTTTTGTGCTATTTGATAGATTTTCATAGCCTTGTAGCTAACTTATATTAAAGAAATAATCCATAAGGAAGAGAGACCAAATAAACTTAACAAACTGTTTATTACACGAGTGAGTGAGTGAAGTGAGACTGATAGAAATTAAAACATAACATTGCTATTTATAGCAGTTACTAAAAAAACAGTATTAAGATATTAACCGGTTAAAAAACATATCGCCTTAATTAAATTACAGAGTTAATATGTTCCGAGTAGATAGGAGTCGCTTTCTCCAACACCCCTTCTCGACGAGTATCGGATAATCCGGCTTTGGACATCAAGTGCTTTAGTTTTTCTTTGGTTAAAGGCTTGGTTAACATGTCAGCGGTCATTTCCTCGGTTGGACAATAGGTGATATCGATGATGTGGTTTTCTCTCATATCCTTGAGGAAGTGGTATCGTACGTCAATGTGTTTCGTCCTAGCGCTGATCCGTTCGGAAAGACTCATCTTGATGCATCCTTGATTGTCCTCAAATAGGTAGGTTGGCGTGGTAGCCGGAAATCCAACATCTTCGAGAAGCTGTCGTAGCCAAATGACTTCTTGGGCGGCATGAGCTGCTGCGACGTATTCGGCTTCTGTCGATGAGAGCGCGACAGTTGATTGTTTCCGACTTGACCATGCGATCGTTCCCTGTCCGAATTGGAATAGGTATCCGCTCGTTGATTTCCGGTCTTGATGATCACCGGCCCAATCTGCATCAACGTAGCCGACAAGTTCTGGTGTTTCCTTCAAAGCTGGGAAATGAAGGCGGACCTCTTGTGTTCCTTTGAGATAACGCATTACGCGTTTGACGGCTGTCCAATCTCTTTCTCTCGGCTTTGAGACTCTTCGGCATAGGTAGCTGATGCTAACTGCAATGTCTGGTCGTGAAACGGTAGCGATGTGTAGAAGTATTCCAATTGCTTCTCGATATCGGTTGTTGTTAGGTAGAATATCTTCATCTCCAGACAATTTTGGATAAGAGGGATCCATAGGTGTATTGGATATCTTCGCATCTTGCATGCCGAAGTCTTCGAGCATGAACGCTATTTTAGTTCCTTGATGGATTGTAAAGCTTCCGTCAATTCCTCGTTCAATCTGGATACCGAGGTAATACGAGGCGTTTCCTAGGTCCTTTAGCTCGAAGTGCTTATTTAGTTTCTCGTACAGATTGTTGATGGTGGCTTCATTCTCGTTCAACACCAACAGATCATCTACGTATAGTAGGATATACGTCCAGGTACCGTCTTGTTCCAATTTCGAGTAAAGTCCTGGATCGGCTTTGCTACGATTGAATCCTTCATCAAGTAGAATTTGATTGACTTTGGCGTTCCAGGCCCTTGCAGATTGCTTCAATCCGTATAGGCTGCGCTTTAGTTTGCAGACCTTCTCTTCATTTCCAGGTTGGATGAAACCCGGAGGCTGTTCCATATACAGGTCCTGGACTATGTCTCCATGGAGGAATGCGGTTTTGACGTCATAGTGTTTGACCGGTAAGTTCTTGGCTGCGGCGATACTGAGTAGAAGTCGTACGGTCTCGTACTTCACGACAGGTGCAAACGTCTCGTCAAAATCTTCGCCAAACTTCTGAGAATAGCCTTTGGCGACTAATCGGGCTTTATATTTGCTGAGTGATCCATTTTGATCATGTTTGGCTTTGAAAACCCAACGACAACCAATGGCCTTTCGATTTGGTGGTAGGTCTGTTAACTCCCAGGTGCCTTTTTCATGTAAAGATGAGATTTCTTCTTTTGCCGCATCTGTCCAGTTCTTCCCTTCTCTCGGATTTAAGTCGGCGAGTTCCTCCCATGAGCTTGGTTCGCGAGGATATTGAACCGTTGCCTTGTACGTCAATCGCTTTGTGGAATGCCCTTATTATCCCTTTCCGACCGACTTGGAAGAATAGGAACTGATGGTCTTTCTTCAGATTCTTGTTCTCCATCAGATGATGATTCTGATTGTTCCTTTTTCGGATGTGACGTGATCAAGGAGTCAGCTGAATTAGTCTCCTTTTCCCCTTCTGGCTCTGATATGATGCTTTCTTCAAAGGTGTTGTCTCCTGTTCCTTCGTCGAAAGTGACAGAACGGCTGAAGTGAACTTTGGCAGTCTCAGGATTGAGAATACGATAGCCTTTCGTTGCTAAGCCATATCCGACCAGGACTCCTTTAAAAGCTTTGTCTCCGAATTTTACTCGTTTCTCCTTGGGAATGTACGAATAGGCTTTACTTCCGAATACACGGATGTGTCCAATACGTGGCTTTGAACCACTCCAAAGCTCATAAGGTGTTACGTCAATGGCTCTTGTTGGCAGACGATTTTGAAGATAGGCGGCGGTCGTGACAGCTTCACCCCAGTAACGGTTCTCGAGCTGTGCGTCTAAAAGCATGCATTTGGCCATTTCCGTCAAGGATCGATTCTTGCGTTCCGCAACTCCGTTCTGTTGTGGATTATACGGTACGGTCAACTGGTGTTCGATGCCAAGTTCCTTGAGATAATCTTCAATTTCATGGCTGATATATTCTCCACCATTGTCTGATCGAATAGCTTTCGGGTATCTTCCGAATTTGGTCCTTACGGATGCAATAAAATCCTTGAATGCAGTTAGAACGGAGTTCTTGGTCTTCATCAGATAGAGCTGTGTAAATCTTGAGTAGTCATCGATGAATGTTAGTATGTATCGATTACCGCCAGGTGTCACTGTCGGCATCGGCCCGCATACGTCCGTATGGATTAGTTCCATTGGCTCCTTGGTCTTCGATGTAGATGTTGGGAATGGTTTAGCTGTCATCTTTCCCTTTAGGCAACATTCGCAAATAAGCTTCCGTTGACATTCGGATAGCTTGATACCATCGGCAAGATTCTTCGATGAAAGAGACTTCACGGCATCTATGTCCCGATGCCCTAGCCGTCTATGCCAGAGGTGAATGCAATCGGCTGTATGCGAGTTGCTGGCAACTTTTGCTGTTTGCTTGGTTTGAAGTCGATAAAGGAATCCATCCATCTTGGCGAAAGCTGCAACGTTTTGACCTTCCATGATTCTGCATTCGTCGCCTTCAAAAATGACAGTGTGTCCTGTCTGCGTCAAACGGTGTACAGAAAGTAAGCTGCCTCCTAGTTTTGGAACATAAAGGATGTTCTTCACAGCTATACTATGTACTTCTCCGTTTGGAGCGAGGCAGTCAATCATGCCATCGCCAATCCCTTCCGCTATTATGATTGAATCGTCGGCGAGATGAATCTTCTCTGATTTCGGTGTTATGAATTTAAAATTCTTCCGATCGCTGGACATGTGACTGGTAGCCCCTGAATCCACATACCATGAGTTCGCTTGTGAGCCATTCGAAGCCTTGAAGGCTGTATACTCCCCGCTCGTTCTCTTTTCTACCGCTGCTTTACTTCGCTCACTTCGGGATGCAGCATGTTCTCGATCCAGCTTATCTTTGTAGCTTCGGCAGTCCTTCATATAGTGCCCTGGCTTGTTACAATGATAACAGACTCCTCTGCTTGGACGACGCCGTTGATGATTGAATCTTCGACCTTTGCTTTGACTTGAAGTCTGCAACGCTGTGTCATTCCTAGAGGAAGCTGCTCTAGTCTCTTGACGTCGATTGAATTCATCCAGTAATTTCGCTTTCACTAAGTCTAGTGTCAGATCTGCTTCCGGTCTCACTTCGAGGGCTGTGACCAAGACATTGTAAGAATCCGGTAGACAGCAGAGTAGCATGGCAGCGACGTGTGTATCAGGCAAATTTTCTCCGATTCCCCGTAACTTCTCGACGATCTCCAACATGGACCCTATGTGGTGTTGCATACTTTGGTCATCGTCCTTGAAGCGCATTTGATGCATCTTCCGTAGCAGGAATAATTTGCTAGTGATGTTCGCTTGCTCATGTAACTTCTGAAGTGTTTTCCACATGGAACGGGCAGTCTTCTCGTGAACGATATGAATTAGTTGATCGTCTTCCACAGACAGTGCTATAGCAGCTTGGGCTTGCTTGTCTCTCTTATCCCAGTCAGCAGGAGGTTCCGACGTAGGTTTTGCTTTCTCGACGACTTCCCATAGATTGTCTCTGGTCAGTACCATCTTCATTTTGAATTTCCATAGTTGATAGTTAGTATTGTTCAACTTCGTGACAAGAGATTTAAAGTCGCTTGAAGCCATCTTGTACGTGTTGACCGAAGACTAAGTCTAGTTATACTACTATACTAACTGGTACCCGACTTTCTTTAACATAAGTATTTATCCGTGGCTGAGCCCATAACCTGATAGATTTTCATAGCCTTGTAGCTAACTTATATTAAAGAAATAATCCATAAGGAAGAGAGACCAAATAAACTTAACAAACTGTTTATTACACGAGTGAGTGAGTGAAGTGAGTGAAGTGAGACTGATAGAAATTAAAACATATCATTGCTATTTATAATAGTTACTAAAAAAACAGTATTAAGATATTAACCGGTTAAAAAACATATCGCCTTAATTAAATTACAGAGTTAATATGTTCCGAGTAGATAGGAGTCGCTTTCTCCAACTTGGATAAGGGCTGTTGGCTTCTAGTCGAAATAATTTCATAAGTATTGTTTGGTGCATAATCATGAACTGTGGCTCTTAGGAAATTGTGCATGGTACATGCCGCAAGAACTATCGTCACAACGTTGTCCGGTAGAGCTTGAATTGGCTTTAAAAATATTCTAAATCGATTACTTAGGATGCCAAAAAAATTTTCCAACACACGTCTAGCACGAGAGTGGCTGTAAATAAAATTATAAATTATTGCATTAATCCTTACAGTGATAAATTTAGTATGGGCGATGCTTCAGCTATAACAAAGAACATGATCCAAAATATCGAGATGAATAATCGTCTCAGTATTTGTTTGGCATGTTTTTAGATATTCAAGCAAATATCAAATAGTGATTTTATTATTCGCGGTTTACAATTCGATAAATAATTCGACTACTTAATCGTTATTGCTTATGATAAATATTCTAGAAGAAGTTGAAGTTACCAATTTTCAGGGTTTTTTGGCAAAAAATTCAAAGTTATATTTAAACCGAGAACTGCTCATTTTTAATTTTAATAGCCGAAATAGCTTCATACTCATGAGTATATGAAAATAGTTTCCGTTTATTGTGAATCGAGTTATCCCGTGTTATTTCACGTAATGGATATGGACGCAGAAGGTGTGGCTTCATAGGAAAACCCTCATCAGCCACTATTACGTAATTTGTTGGTTTGATTTGCCCTATTTGAAAGAAGTGCCGTATTATTCTTAATTGTTTAAAGGGACCTTAAAATGTGTTTGTAGGGCCCAGGTTTAATTGTTATCTGCCTTAAGTTAAAACATATCT
This sequence comes from Phalangium opilio, assembly GCA_019434445.1. Classification (NCBI taxonomy): domain Eukaryota; kingdom Metazoa; phylum Arthropoda; class Arachnida; order Opiliones; family Phalangiidae; genus Phalangium; species Phalangium opilio. The sequence goes on from JAEQBA010000871.1 coordinate 203,840, forward strand.
TTGGTTGTTTCATAAGTAACAAGCAGAGCTGTGCTAATTAATTAGTTAGCTAATTGAATTTCTAATTAATTAGCATAATTTACTAATTGAAAATGGTAATTGTATTTTAATTACCTTAGTGCTAATTGAGAAGTAATTCTAATTAATTAGTATGAATCGGAAAGGTAATTATCTAATTAAAATTTAATTAGATTTAGGATTAACTAATTAGCTAATTGAATTTTCAATTAATCTTTTACGCCAATTTGTTGTAAAAAAATCGAGGAATTAACTCTTGATTCATCTATTTGAATATGAAAAAGCCTTATTATATCGATGAGGAAACCTTAGTGCTACTCTAAATTTTTCAGCTCCTCAAACATGAGAGAATACTAGTACTAGTAGAAAATTTCGTAGTTCGCAACTGCCCCATTTCGAAATTTCGACTGTTTTACCTACTCGAATTAATAGCAGTGCGCATGTATTTACTACTCAGGGGTCCATTATAGGAACTGTGGGAAGAAAATGAAGAAATGAGACAAATTTTAACATGACGGAAGGCTCGAGGCTTGTCTCATTTTTCGAGAATAATTCATGGCTTCCGTACCCGTTTTTCAATGACATTAAAACATTAAACTTTGCATTACCAAAGTACTAAATCCATGGGCACTTTTAAACTTTTATGTTTACTTATGGTCTCTTTTTTACCTTAATTAGACAAGTAATTAATTAGAAATTAGTAATTCTAATTAATTAGTTTGATAAATAAATGCCTAATTTCTAATTGAATTGAATTAGTTTCTATGTCTAATTGCTAATTGGCTAATTAATTAGTTCATAAATATTTCCCTAATTGCTAATTCTAATTCAATTAGTTGTCAGCTAATTAGCACAGCTCTGGTAACAAGACACTACGACGTTAACACTAAACCGATAGTCTCTGTGCCATGAATCAGAACAACCTAATTTGCGCATGACTTTTGCGCATGAACTCGAACAAGTAATTAAAAATTAGACTATACTCGGTGAGTCCAGTTTTCTATTACTCAAACTTGGACTCGAGCCCCTAAAATCATGACTCGAACAGCCCTGCTTCAAAACATATTTGATACCTGGCAATGCCTTGGCTTTAGGGAGATTAAGCTTATTTTGGTCAAGCATAGTGCGCAACTTGGACTTTGTAAACACTGCCGTGTCATGAGCTCGCCCATTAGTTCCAACATCAAGATAAATAGCCTAGAAATTTCACAAATTACTTTACATATTCCAAGATAACATGAAAACATTACTTTGAGATCAGCATCGACGAGAGCCAATAAAACTAGACTGAAATCGCCTTTATAATTGTAATAAAATGACCCTGAATTAGGGGGTGGATAAATAGAAATGTGTTTTCCATTCAATGCTCCTAAGCATCTAGGATGTTGCCACTTATCTTCAAAGCTTTTGGCAATATTTAGCCAATCCGCGGATGTTGTAGGTGTTTTGATATAACTATATAGAGGGAAGAGAAATCTCAAGTTATAGAAAAATACTTTAAATTCAGACTTGTTCACATACTCATCTCGCAGAGATTGAAATAAGGCCTTGCATGTCTCATAAATAATACCGTGAATAGTACTTATCCCCAGCCTAAACTGAACATGAAGTGACGTGAAGCTCTCACCTGTAAAATTTTTATTATAATCACCTTAAAATCAAGATATAACGCAATGAATTGAACCTCACTTTGTTACAAAGACATTATGCAAGTGCTTTAAATTTAAAACTAATTTTAATGCTTTCCTGAAGCCAAAAATCGTAGGGTTACGTTCAACCTTTCTTCAGCACTTATCGCTTCTCTCATAACAGGATCGTTTTTCTCAATATAGGTTTTAACTTTCCCGAGCAAGAAAACAAACGCGTCTTCATTCATTCGCAAAAATTTTCTGTAACTATTTTTATCCTCAAGTCTCAATTCCTTAATTAAATTCTCCGAAGCGCCTTGCTTCTTTCAACGGGCCAACCAAGGCTTAACCCAAAATTCTCTCTTTTTTCGTTCAGAACCTTCTTCGTCATCGGCAAGTAATGTTATTAGAATTAAGGCACCAGCAGCTTTTCTTTTAAATGCCATGGTTTTAGATATCCTGATGAATTAATTTTATATAAACAAATTTCACAAATAATAACTCATTAACTGGTAAATCTAGGTAAATCGGTCGCCGGTCGGTTTTGTTTGTTTACCTTTTAGGGTCATGTGACCAGTGCTTTGATTTTATTGGCTCTTAAAAAAATGGATTTAAAAAGTTGGCGGTAAAAGTTTAGTCGTGTGAAAAGGAAGAATTTACCCAGCTTTTCGTTTCCAAAAATTGGGCAAGTTGATACAACTTTTTGACCCATCGAGCTGAGTCAAAAAGTTGTATCGTCTGAAAAGGCCTTTATAGGGAGCTAGCATATTATTCACTCATGCTTAGACCTGAAGAAATTGGTAATCTCTGAGACATTTTTTGAATCAGGTTCCTTTAGTTTTGACATTGCAATAGAGAGAAGTGTAATAGAGAACCCCCTTTTTCAACAAGGTTGATCAGAACAGGCATTGCAATTGCTAGCCTGAGAATTAACTTGGATGATATTCTCTCTTTTCAAACTATCTACAACATTTCATGGAATAATTTTTTGTTGGCTTTCACGTTTGTCCCTGAAATTTCAAAGTATACCAATAGTAATCGCACCAGGAATTCGGCCATCTTTAATGATTTTTTCACAGACTGCTAACATCAACCTGTGATCAATCTATTCACACTCTTTTATATTTTGACATTTTGGGAAAATATCCCCTGCACTTGTTTGACCGGACCAGAAGGAATAATAGGACTGTTGTCAATACCAAAACTAATCTTTTTAGTAAACAGAGGGTTTTACGAAAAATGTATATCTTTTATATTATAGGGTTGAAGATCCTGTAATTTGTTGATATTGGCTGCGCTAAATTTTCTTGAAATTTCAGAACCATTCCCCTAGATATTCCTAGGAGATTCTAAACTTTCCATCAACTTAACTGCCTTGCGATTGTCAACCGGGTAGAAGTGTAGAAACTAACCGCGTATCTTATGAATTACGCCAACCCAGAGGTCGAACGTCACGGCCAGGTTCACATTGATTACCTTGATCTTGCCAAGGCTTTCGATTGGGTTTTTCACTCTTTTCATCGTGACAAGCCCTCGGTGTTAGTGATGCGTTTTTGAATTTGATAGGGGCCTATTTGTCCGATTGCGTGAATGAACTTAAATGGTATTCGCAAATAACTTCTAATTCGTACAGTTCTCTCAAAGAAGACCGCAACTAAGTCGCCCGACAGAGAAGACCCTTTTTTAAAAAAAAGATAGATAGTAGCCATTTTAAATATGACGATACCCAAAATGTGCGCTTGGAAACCTGGAAGCCAAAGAGTTGCAAAAATCACGTTTTGTACCAATGACAAATAGAAATGGAAAAAACGTGAATTATACGGCGAGGTTTCATTAACATTTACAGTAAAGCTGGGATTCGTATGTTGCAGAACCACAATTGATACGGTTTAGTAGCATTGCATTTAACGGTACAATTGGCAAAAACAAATGACAAGTACGTGAATTTTACGGCAATAATTAATAATAATAATAATTTAAGCTTTGTCTATGAAGGGATTACCACACTAAGCCTATGGATTGTTTACAAAACATAGAGGGATGTTGGATAGTTCTTGTGCCACAGCTAACCCACAGCGCCCTATACTAACTATTACCGTTAACCTCTGCAAGTTTTGATGGAACGGAGAAACTGGGTTAGACAACGGAGAAAACTCCTTTTAACAAACGGGGAGAGAACTTGCAAAACTCTACGCAGGATTTTTTCCCAGATTTTCACCCGGTGCCCCAGTCCGATATCGAAGCCGGAATCCTCTTGCTGCGAGGCGAAAGCGCTAACCGCTCTCAACCCCACCTTTAAAATTTACGATAAACTGGGATTCACATTAGCCCAGGACTTATAGGGTTTGACCTAGAACATTTGAACATAAAGATGAAAATTGGTACATGGGTTGTTTTTGACTCATCAAAAAATATACTAAAAGTCCCCTGCAGTAGAGCGCGAGCTTTCGCCGCCATCTCAGGTCGGATAGGACGCCAAAAAGGAGGAGGAATCGCCAGACTCAACACTAAGGGCTACAGATGAAGCAATTACCATTGAATCCTACTCTTTCTTCCCCATTTTTGGCGACCCATCCAACCTGAGCTGTGACACATTAACCGTGCCGGTTTCTCTCAGATTACGCATACTTCCCCCCTCATCCTAATCATAATGATGTACATATATCCATGCACATGAATAAATTTAACATTCAACATATATAACTATAATTTACCTTGCTCCCTAGGCATTGGCTCATCCAAACAGAAGTTGTGTAAAATGCAGCAAGCATAAATTATGTCAGTGACTTTTCTAGGGTTATAACAAAGGGCACCTCCATGCATGTCTAGGCATCGGAAACGCATCTTCAAAATGCCATTGACGCGTTCAATAACATTCCGACCTAAATGTTAATAACAATTAATTGACTAAGTTAATACAGCAACACTAGCTTTGATTATGTCTGGTATCAACGTGACCAATAGTTTAAAATATTTTTGAAAATATCACAAGTGACAACTATCACTTAAATAGTTAATGTCAGTCAATAGCTTTCACTTGCGTAATTGGTCAGAATGGTCTATGTTATATATCAATCAAAAATTCAAAATGCAATTACCTGACATATGACGCTGATTATAGCGTTGTTTATTTGGTGTTTCAGGGTGGAGAATGGTTGTCATTATGAATGGCTGTAACGGGTAACCACTATCGCCCAAAAGATACCCTTGTGGCATTGTTCCAGCCTTAAAACGCCCAAATATGTCGCTGAAACGCCATATAAATGAGTCATGCGTCCCACCAGCATGTTTTGCCACAACATCAGTGATACGCATTTCATTATCGCAAATCTGGTACAGAAAAAGGACTGTCAGTATGCACATTATCATTCAAGGAGGACACCATTTACCAATTGGACATTAAGGGAGTAATTTCCTTTCCTATCCATGTGGGCATTTGGTTCAATAACTGGTGCTTTGATTAGCACATGAGTGCAATCAATTGCACCTAAAACATCTGGGAAAGAACACCTGGCTCTAAATGATGCCTGTAAAATCCATAGGAGATACTTAATTTTCAATATTGTCTCCATGTTCAAGAAAAATGGAACTCTGAATTGAAGTTAAAATTGTTGGTTCCATAAAAACTTTCTTGCAAACTTAACTTGGCATGATGAATGTAACACCAAAACCCCATTTAAAATGCCTGAAACTGCGTAAGCAAATCTCACCAAAACTAAACCAAATCACATTTCCGAAAAATACATTTGATTGCCTCTGACCATTTCGCGGTTGTTTAACATGAATATCAACGTAGTTTTCAAACATATGTCTAATAAAGGAGATATATACCCGATATATTCAGAGCTTTATGCTGGGGAGAAGCTATGATCGAAGAATACTTTAAACGGCTATACTTCTGATTTTATTACAAAAGTGAAGTTGAAACCCCACATGCCCGCCAGAACCGTGCTAGGGAGGTTTATCGTATCACATAATACCAACCTTTACCGCAGCCACTTCAGCTTCACCAGTAGGAAAGTTAACCAGCTCCTTCATGTGAACAATGATTGCCTCAGTAACATTTTTTATGGCTCGGCTCACTGATGGCTGGCTCATGCCGTGCTCGTAGTTACTGGCGGGCGCATGTTGAAAACTACCGGAACCATAAAAAAGAAGAGCCACATGTACTTGGTGCTCCACCGTCAAAACATATTCCTGATTGGGTTTATTTCCGAAATGGGGTCTTAATTTGTCACATAATATCCGAACTTTGTCTTTATTAAGTCTGTATTGACTTAAATACTCCGCATCTGGCAAAATATAGGGATCGCCTCTATTTCTTCGATATATATCACCATTATCTTGTTCATGAAAATGGGCAGCAGCAGCCACATAAACACGACCGGCCATTGTTTTTTTTTTATTAGAGAGAAATGAGCCAGGTGGGAAAGATTCCGCGGGCTCGTCTTAGTTTACAGAAAAGATCTCGTAATTAAACACAATACAGAATGGAGTAACAAGTTGGGAAAACCAAAATATTACCTCTCCGAGTCTAGAAGAGGACTACTTACAAACTTATTTACCCAGATATGGAAATGTTTCTTTTTTTTATGAGCAAATAGTGAAGTTAAAATTTATGAAATATTAAAGCAGTATACAAAGCATAGCAAATATACTGTAAATCAGACGATATTTTACATCCAATAAGGATATACTTGTACACATTAAAATCATCCGATGGGGGAAAAACGGGAAATGAAGAGATAAAACTTTGGGGTGATATTACCTTTACGTGTTTGTAAAGGCCCAATTTTCTACTCCTCAACTGTATACCCTCTATGTTCAAAGCCATATTCACAACAGGGTTGCCATGTAAACACTATCCTCTCGTTTCACCTCAACGATTTTCTTAGTTTGTCAACATGACTGTTAACGTTACATAACACCAAAGCTAATTTGTGGCCACACACACTGAAGGTAAATGGGCACCATAAAAAGCATGAAAACACGAAGCTATAATCCGATTGCGATCAGACCTTTCTCTGATCTGGGCTGCGTTCAGCAGAGCTCACCAAAAAAGACAGCGGATTTGGAAAACGTTTACCTGTGAGCTCTGTCGTCATAGCTTTTCTCCGGTCATCGGTGTTTTAAAAATGACGATAGCGCAATAAAGCGTGCAAGGTACCAAGGCTTAACAAAAATTGTATGATAACATATTTTAAGAGATAGATAACAACAACTTTTATAATTAAAATTAGAAACTAACATGTCTCTTAAACTTCTCGCGTGATCAACTTGTTTCACGCTAATTAAATAGCTCTAGTCCCATCATAATCAGCAAGAGCTATTTGTATTAATTCCTCCATGCTTTTTTCGCCAAGCTGAGAACTACGCGTTTTACGTCACGTTATCCAAAAACCCGACTATTTTCCTTGAAGACCGTGCTGGCTCAGCGCTGAGCACCGTGACGTCAAAATTCAATAACAAAATCCCGTTCTGTAGGACACTGCTAACAGCGCTGAGCTCTTCTGAACGCGGCCCAGATTTCCACCATGATTATAAAGTCTAAGCCTAATTATTTAAAAGTGTATTTAACTTTCGGCTCACTCTGAACCGTTAATGTCTCTGTATTACAGAAACGAAAACCAAACCCAAGCGTTTACTTTTTGGTTCGATAGGCCTATTGACAAATAAAAGTTCATTTGACCAATATAGATGCGTTCGTCTTGAAATCACTTTAGAAAAAATTATGCTATAAACAGATGTAGTATAGCTTAAGTAATATATAAACATCGATTTCAAATAATAATAATAAAAAATATTCTTGGCATATCAAAATGAAACAGAGCTTTATAGCTACAAAACCACTAAAGGCATCGAAATTACGAAAAATATTTCCATATATTAATTATACATTATGAGAAAACCAAATATTAAGGTTTTGTAGGATTTTTACCACAAAACAAAGCGAACTGCTAACGCGGTGCACTAACGGACGGACACACACAGACTAAAACAAAGGCTAATTTTTAACTCTTTCCGTTTTAATTTTGAGTTGAGAAACTAGATTATCTTAAATATTAAAATAAATATAATTAATATTAAATATTTTCTTCGTTAGTTGTTCGCCTTATTGAGCGTTACATCGCGTTGATAAAGAACAATTAGACATTCTTGAGAGACTTGACTAATATTGGCGTTTGAAATGAAGCATACTCCGGTTGCTTTGCCTTACTCAAATAGGTAGTATATAAGGGTGTCGATCTACAGCTAAAAGCAAGAACAACCGCAATTGCGAAAACCTTTGGTGGTGATCCCACCCTAGGGAGGCTAGACGTTTCTCGTAACCCTAGCTGATCGCCGCGAATGTCTTAAACCCAACGATGACGATGGAGTAGAAGCCAGGTGTACAGACTGGTGTCCAAGTGGAATGGACGAAGACCAGAAGATGGTGGTGATTAGAAGCCAGGTGTACAGACTGGTGTCCAAGTGGAATGGACGAAGAGAAGAAGATGGTGTTGATTAGAAGCCAGGTGTACAGACTGGTGTCCAAGTGGAATGGACGAAGACCAGAAGATGGTGGTGATTAGAAGCCAGTATGTACAGACTGGTGTCCAAGTGGAATGGACGAAGACCAGAAGATGGTGGTGATTAGAAGCCAGTATGTACAGACTGGTGTCCAAGTGGAATGGACGAAGACCAGAAGATGGTGGTGATTAGAAGCCAGTATGTACAGACTGGTGTCCAAGTGGAATGGACGAAGACCAGAAGATGGTGGTGATTAGAAGCCAGTATGTACAGACTGGTGTCCAAGTGGAATGGACGAAGACCAGAAGATGGTGGTGATTAGAAGCCAGTATGTACAGACTGGTGTCCGTGTGGGATGGACAAAGATCAGAAGATGGTGGTGTGAGAACTCAAGTAGAGGAGCCATTTCTGTGACTTTTGAAAGCAGTTCGGAAATGGCGAACACGTTTGCTCCGATTTGGAAACTGCGAACGCGGTCACGTGGGGTGTAAGTCAATAACAACAGCCACACACACACACACGTCGAAATTAGAACCTCTCCGTGACATACGTCACTCGGAGAGGTAATAAAACATAGTTTGACTAGTATTTTTTTTTGTTTTGTCGTTGTTCGTTGTCCGACGGTTTAGAGGCAATTGGTACTGCGTCGGATTAAGTTCCAAAGCATTCCCGCAAGAGCTGCCTCTTGGGGGGGGATTTTCTGGAGGACGTCCTGGCATTGAAGGGTCGTTTTGAGGACACGGTTGATAAGCAAGGTGAATAAGGAGATCAGTTCCTCAAAGGCGGGCGGGGAAGGTTTGGCAAGAACCAAGGCGGTTTCGTATAACAGGCTGAGAAGGTCGTCGGGTGATTGTTGAGGCGGCTGGGGTCCGGTGGAGGCCCACGGCGCGTGTGGAGTGGCGGGTCGATTGTGCAGAGCGGCGATGCCTGACGGGAGAGGGGGGAAGTTGGTGAATGTCGGTTGCGGGGCGGGTGGCGGCTGTGATTTTCGGTGGGCTTGGACAGCGTCATAACGGGAGAGATTGTGTCGGTCTTGGAGACGGAGGATTCGGATTTCGGTCTGGCGGTGAGGGCACTTGGCGGCTGTGGCAATGTGGTCAAGGGCGCCGCAGTTAGCGCATTGCGATGGGCCCTGACAATCCTTAGCGTCCGCGTGGCTGGTACCACACGTGACACAGCGGAACGGGTTTTTGCAGTACTTGAGGGGATGTCCAAATCGGCGGCAGTTTTTACATTGGAGCGGCTGGCGTTCATACGGTGAGACTTTGTAGTTGCGGTAGAACATTCGTATTTCGGAAGGAACCGGTGCGGGTCCAAAGTTGATCAAGAAGGTGGTGGAGTTGGCCCCTAAGCGGGACACTTGAGTGCAGGGAATGTCATGTCGTTTTAAGGCATCGCAAATAAGGGCTTCGTCGAGTTTATCCGGGACCCGATATATAACTCTCTTATTACCAGGTTCTTGGTGTTGTCCAGGGTAGGAAATCGAAAAGCCTATACCTGCGACCTGATCCCAGTTGAGGAGGACATCATGTTGTGTTTTCGAAACGGGCACCACCAGTAGAGCGCCCCCTTTCAAGACCCGGAGGTCCTTCACTTCGCCGATGGTTTGGTCGAATCTTTGACATAAGGTAATAAAGTCGACATCATGGAAGGTACGTACTTGTCGGCCTTGTGCATCCAAGGGAATTGGCCCTTCGCGGGTAACGGCGGGTTGGAAGATCAGAGGTTTGACCTGAGCGGAGGGGATCGAAGTTTCCAAGGCGTCGATGCCGTGTCCACGTTCCGTGTCAGAGGGAGAATCATCGTCTGTTTTGGGAGAGGCCGAGGCTTCGTGTTTTTTCTTCCGCTTACGGGGCATAAGAGGGAAAGGGAGGAGAGGAGAAAGAAAGAACTAGAGGGGTGTGGAAGTCTACACCGATTAAGCGGAGCGCAAGAGAAGCGACCGTACGTCTCGCTGTCAAAAACCGAGATCGACCGGCCATTGTAGAATTAGAAATGAACAATCGTGCTGGCTGTCGTCTGCTTCATAGTGCGTTCAGCACCATCAAAGTAACCTTAAAGTCGGTAATGTAACCGATTCAAGAACCTAAACGTTTCGATGGTCATCAAATTCATAATTTTGAATTTCGTGTTTATTTTGACTATGTTGAGGAGCGCCTGCGCAGCCTGCCCTATTTATTTTTACGAATCAACAACCCTAGGTCAAATTGGCGTCATCAGCATGATATCCAACCACGAGCTCTAAGTTCGATCCTGACCGACCAATCCGCGAGCTTAAGTCTGGGGGAGGAGCATACTTTTCTGCAGAATATGGCCCATGATATTGCTTTTTGTAAGTTCTTTAAGACCAAGGCTTAGGTTTCTTATGTATTGTGTATATATTCTTGATTCTCGGGAGAACCCAGCTCCCGAGCCTCCAGTGTCGTCTAGTTTGGCTTACGCTCTTATGGTTATAAGCTGAAGGTTATGTTGCAACGTTTTTGGTTTACAGACTTAGATAATTTTAATAATAGTGATGCTTCTTGATCTTTACTCTTTAGGATAGTAACAGTATGTTGTAGAAAAAGAGCTGCTACTTGAAGGACTTATCTTTATTTTATTTTCAAAGTATTATTAGAATTTCAGAAGCTTCGCAGCCGTTACATTAACGGTTTCTAGAGCAGTTAGTTCAACATTCCTTTGAGGTAAACAGGGTTTTATTATTTTTTAATGTCACTAAAATACTACTAATTGTGAAGGTGTGCGGTATAATTCCTGAAACTCAACCAATGTAGAAGACAACATTCCTCAAAACAGTTTTTTCCTGTGGAATTTAAATTGTCCGTATATGATATAACGTTTTATAAATTATTTGTTACCAAGAGTGGATTGTTTAATTCAGAAACCAAAGTAAAAGTAGTGGTGCTGGTTAATCCAGGAGAACATAGTCTTTACGTAATTTAATTAGTCAAATAAATTCCATGTGGAGATTTCTTCAACTTAACCACGTGGGAAACAGAGGGTTACGTTCCCTATTTCCATAGTCCTCATTGCCGTTCGTTTATTTGCCAGGATTGCTATGAATTGTTTAGGTATTCCATTTTATTACTGGTATTCCACAGTCCTCATTGCCGTTCGTTTATTTGCCAGGATTGCTATGAATTGTTTAGGTATTCGATTTAATTACTGGTATTTAAGCCAAACTATGGAATCACATCATTCATTAACTTATTTTATTGTTAATCTTCACGTTACCGCAAATTTAGCGTCAAATTAAACAAAAAATATACTTTTTTTGGATAAAAAGTGAAATATCTTTTAAATAAACTATTCGATTAACCATCTAAATCGTTGGTAAAGCCCCATGCTTTCTATTGCACACTTAAGTTCATTTTAATTATATTTAAATTACATGATTAGGAGCGAAATTCAAAAGTGTACGGTAAATATGAATCAGAAACTCCACCAAAAATTGCAAGTAAGACGTTAATTATATATTGAACCTCATTTTATAACCTAAATGAACACTGCCGAAACACAATCCTATGAACACTGAAGATACACATGCCTCAGTTAATTAAATAAAATTAATGTCAAATTAAACAAAACATTTGCATTTTTGGGATAAATCCTCAAAAAAATTTTAAATAAACTATTTACTTAAGATTAAAACTACCCAAGCCTTTGGTAAAGCCCAATGTTTTCTATTACAGACTTCATTAAATTTAAATTATCGTTAAAGTACATTAATTGGCATGAAATTGAAACGTTTAGGGTAAAATGTGCGGTAATAATATTAAACTGCTGACTGCACTAAACGTTGCAGTAAAGAGCTTTCAGATGGGATAGTAGTACGTCAACATCAAGTTGTTCGTACAGCCTCAAGTGTTTACAAATTCACTTTGAAATTTACTTAAATCATCATTAATAATACATCAAAAGCGCATACATCAAAAATGGCTACATATTAGCACCTTTTCTTCATTATTTTGCCTTACAACTCAACCTATTTGTAACCCTGAAATAAATGAAAGTCAAGGAGCTAACTAGACCATCATTTGCTCCGCTGATCAGGAAGCCTCTAGTTGTTTTAGATTATTTTACAACCTTTTTTCTTTCACTATGATAGGGGACTATGACAGGGTGGTAGGAGTTTTGTAAAATCTTGGAAACCTTTACCTTTGGTGATAGGTTTTACTTAGCTTTGTATACTTATTGCTTACTATATCTACAAGCAGAGGAGCGGCCATGCGCCCTCGCTTCTGTTGGTCTTGATGATATGGTTTTGTTCAAAATTGTGTGTGAAATGATGATTTCCCTATTACGAAAATACTGACACCAAATATCCTTAAGTTCAATTGCAGTTCAGTAAATGAAATCTTAAGCAAAAATGGACTTCAAACAATTACACTATAATCCATTATCCAGCAGACATATAAGTTATATATCCAGTACAAATCTAAGTTATATTTGTTTGTTATGTCAAAGATATGCTTATCACTTTTCCCGTGAGAAGTAGCTTGAAACCCGACAAAGTTGTTATACCGCCACTTTTAAAACCATTATGTGTTTTCTTCTATATTCTAATTCAAGAAAATCAATAAAAAATATATCGGATTCCTATTTTTTAATTAATATATGTGGCTTTAAACAGCAAACTCAACTTTTTTTTAGCGAATAAACAATATCTGCGGCATCTAACGGTTTCTCGCGATTTTTTTAACAACGTTCAGCTAGACCTTCCAAAAAAAGTGGTTAGAAGCCTGGTTAGCCGTACCATAAAGATGGTTCCTGAACGCAGTCATTTCTTATTTGGACACGAACAAACAAGTAAGATGTTTTAATGCTGAGCTTTCAATTTTATTTCCTTACTATTTTAGTTTAAAATTATATAATTTTATGTAGAGAATATCTTATTTTACACTCTCTACGTGATACATAGTTTATATATCTACTTTCAAATCTTTTAAAACGTTTCCTTGACCAAATAGTTAATATGCGCTGCTTACTTTGACCGCGCGATTGCAGCATGAAGTGTAAAAACGTTGTGTAGCAAACCAAAGATTATATTTTCATAAACTGTGGTTAGTGTGTCACATGAAAAAATTTCAATATAATTTAGCGCTAACTTTAGTTTATGAAACAAACTTTCGTTTAGTATACCCAGTTTTTAAACCTCGTTTTATCAGGATATAACAAACTTTGCTTAGTTATACCATTTTTTAGGCCTCGTCTGAAGAGGGCATTAACACCTGGCATAATAAACCAAAGTTTATTTCATAAGCACAGTTTATGAAACAAACTTGGGTTTATTATTGCTGGTTTTTACACTTCGTCTGAAGCGGGTATAATAAAAAAATGTGGTTTAATGAAACCGTGGATAGTGCTTCACACGAAAAAGATTCAGTGATTTGGAACTTTGCAAAATTTGTCAAACAAAGTTTTATTTATTATACCAGGTTTTGTATAATACCCAATTCAGGCGAGGAATAGAAACCGCGTACAATAAGCCAAAGATTGTTTCATAAACGGTAGTAAGTGTTTGCCATGAAAAAGGTTAAGTGTTATATGGCACTAACTATATAATTTATGAAACAAACTTTGGCTTATTATACCTGGTTTCTAATCCTCGTCTGAAAAGGGTATTATACAAAAACCTGGTATAATGAATGGTACTTGGTTCATAAACTATTGTTGTGCTTCACACTAAAATTATAACATGCAATTTGGCGCAAAAACCTCTGTTCCTTCCACACCAGAGTTGCCACTTAATCTCATTTCAAAACTCTTTATTTATTTCCAAATTAAGTTTAAAATGGATAGATACTTCACCGTGAGTGGTTCAAAATGTACCGCTAACATTAACTTTAATGCTGATGCGGGGCGTGGGCGAGGAAGGGGGCGTGGGCCCGGAAGGGGTCAGTTGGGTGCGGGGCGCGCACAAAATAGTGCCTGTATTGGCGGCATCGGCAGAAGACGCCGATGCAATCACTGCCAACGTTACGGCCACTTAGCCCGTGATTGCCGGGGTCGACAAGGTATAGTACTTCATACGATATAAATTTTAAATTATATACTTATACTAAAATTTTATCATTAATAAAACAGGCCCACGAAGCCAACCAGTGCGGCCGCAAGTCGCGGCGGAGGGGGCGGCGCAGGGGCCGCAGTTGCCCTTGCCATCGGAGTTGGGGGGGGGGGCGGTGGGGACCCAGATACCCCCGCCGATGCAGCAGGAGGCGGAGGAGCCCCAGGAGGGGATGGAGTTGGGGGGCGCGGCGGGGTCGGAGGTGGCGCCTGTCCGTGAGGCAGCCGGTCCTCAAGAGGCCGCCGCTGTGGAAAAATTAATCCGAGAATTGGAAGTGGAATTTGATTCGTAAGTTGCTTTGCAGGTTCTACCAGAGGGATTCTATCAAACTTTTATGACTAGTATTAGCTGAGGGCATTTAAATTTTTTTAAATTAACCTAAAAAAATCCTTAAAATTAAGTGTTGGGCACAAAAAAATTAAGGGTAGCACTGAACATAGATGACCAATAGACTATTAGTTCCCACTCCCTAAACTAACAGATAGTTTTCTTAATTTTAAAACGTGTGAATAATTGTTTGATAATTTTGCTTTAGACTGTGCCAATTTTTAATTATATATAGCAATTTTACTGCAGGGTGCGAATCAACAAAGAATAGTTCCTTAAAATTATTATAAATTTTTTTGGTTTTTATTTTCTAAAAGAAATTATAATATTTTGTAATAATTTTTCTTTTTTTTTCAACATTTTATATATTTATTTATAATTTATATATTTTTTTCAATAAAAGAACTATTGGAAATAATGAAATTATTTATTTAAGTCATGAGGAGTATGGTTCTCAAGCCACAGGGGCCATTTACAAAATTCCCCTCCAAGATGCATCTTTGAGGCATATGGGAAAAAAGTGCAACATATAGAGGACAAAAAAAAATAAATAATACATTATTATGTACCTATAATAAATAAATGCGTTCATACAATAATTAGCTGGAACTGAGTCTGGTTAAACCGTATGCCATACTTTCCTTTCTATATATGCCATTATTCAATATCTTATTACATCATAGTTTTATTTACGTGATAATATATATTTGTATGCAATTATTTCCCGTATATGAATTTCGAAAATGCGGAATGAAATCTATTTAAGGTGTTTTCTATCATAGGATGATAAGCCAGGAAGGTACTATGACATAGCGCCTAATTGGGTGTTTCACATAATATGTTTGATGTAATGTTCACTTCCTAAATTTGCATCTACTGGACAGTAAGTTTGGCTGTATGAAATTCTAGCAATAAAGTCCAATGATCCAAACCCTAATATTACCTGTTATAAAATGTTCCAAACATACTCTACTCATATATCTTCCACTGTGTATAAGATCAAGCCTTTCAATAACATTTACCCAGGCCAAGGATTACTTATTTATTTCAAATAAAATATAGACATTTTAAATAATTCTTGCCCAGGCTGATCTTCTCTTTGAAGAAAGGGCCTTCGTTCTTAAACATTAGCTTTTCGATTACCATTGCAATTGGAACTGAATAAAACGAGTTTCTTTTGCGACTTACGACCGCAATGGTTTGAACACTTTTCAACAATGCAGTAAACTATTTTTGATTGCAATTAACGCTAGAACTTCATTAAATTAAACTAAATACCCGCACGAACACGAGCTAAACAGTACCCAGGCTATTTGGCCGTAGACATTTTACGTCAACAATCACAACACTTACGGCACAAACATGGCGATGCACAGCACAGACCCACTCTCGCTCATGCTAAATATATATTCTTGCTGTTTCGTCTATACTTAAGGCTACATCATTTATGACGTAGGTTTCGAAAGATGAATAGCGACCAAAGAGAGTATAGGGTTGCAAGAGGAGCAGGTTGCGTCGTTGAGCGCGTGATACAGTTGGCTATGGCTAAATAGGCCTTGCGACTTCAAGATATTAATTTTTGATCTACATGTGAACTAAAATGAACTGGATATGAAGTTCGTCCGATCACGTTCTGCTAATCTGCTTGTTCAGACAAAGACATTCACTTTATTCGTGAAAAGTTATAGGTAAGCCTAAATACATTTTCAAGAGTTTAAGTGTTTATTTTTTCAGTTGAGGAATTTGCTAAGCAGCGTTTCAGTTGGTGTGGGTTTGACGCTTTTCTAAAAGCGGACTAAGCTCTACATTGCCCTTTCTTAGCGTCTTTTTAAAAGTAAGAAAATTTTTCTTACTCCATTGTCTGTGTATTGTTTGAATTTGTGTTTTATATGAGAGACCTTTTTTCGTGGCTCAACAGAGAGACCTTTTTTCGTGGCTCTACAGAGTAGTCAGTGTTCTTATGTTTCTCGTTTGCATTTTGATGATAGAATATAATGGATGGTATCATTTTATTCGGAAAAATGAACCGAATCGGAATTCCGATGGAACTAGTTCGTAGGAGGTGAAAGGTGGGCGCTAGCCCACCTAATGGGATTTGTTATATTTATTTATTTTTAAGTATAAAAATAAGAATTTTTTATTATTTTAAGTATTAAATAAGCAAAAGGGGGTTAAGATAAAGTTTGCAGTTGATATGCATCATACTTTGCCGCCAGGGGGACAGCAAGCAAACCCTGCCCACCCTCATTGAACTTTGTTAATATTTTGAAAAACAAGTCGTGTGAGGTATCAAACGAAAACTCACCGTTTTTAGAATGACATTTACACATAGAATACAAAAGGTTTAAATAAAATTATAACGTTTGGGAGAGAATAAGAAAAATATTTTAATTTGAGAATATATATTTTAATGGTTCAATTTTTTATAATACTTGATATATATGCAATGATATGAAATATTATTTTTATATATCCGAATCACTGTCTTCAGTGCCACTTGAAACACTAACATTCTCATTTTCGACAAATGCATTATCACATTTTACATCATCCGCTCCACATGATGATTTCCGTGCAACGCATACGCGGTATTTGGGAGGCACATTTGCAAGGAGGCTTACAATGTCCACGTTCGCAATTGCATTTGTCGAACTCCAGGACTTCTTCAGGTGCACATGGCAAATCGCAAAAAAACCGGCTCATAAAATCCGTCTTCTACATACCACCCATATTCCGTGGCTAGGCAAATTCGGGTGTTGCAGCTGATCTCTTTCCCATTCCATGCATTGAAAGTGGGCTCGACGAATAGCTGGCATTAGAGCTCCAACAGTTGGCGAAAGCGTTTCACCTTGGGCACTCTTCTTAGAGAAAAACTACCATCGAAGTTCTGCGAGAGTGGGTTTTGTATGGTTTGACCTGGAGTAAACAGAGCATATGAACTTTTCTACTCCAAGAACTACTTCTTCCGAGATATTTTGTCCATGTCCAAGAGATGCCAAAGCTTCCAAGGTATCACTTTCAGCGACCATGAACTTATTCCAAAAGGTGGTTTTTGCTTTAGCCGCAAACCAACCAGTAACATCTGAGCCAGAGATGGCATGTAAATCAGGCAACGCGGAAGCTTTCAAAGGTCCAAGAGCTTCATAAATGGCTTTAATGTCCATGCGCAATATCTTCGTTCCAGTTCTGATAAATGTTGAAGAGATGGGAAGCCGCGGGTATCGTCTAATTGTTAAAACCAGTACATCAGTGTCCGGTGAATAAATGGAAAGTTTATTTGCTCCTCTTTGGGCGCATGTCACAGCGTGGAGAATTATCTTCGTGCCAGCCTCTTCGTGTGAACTACTCAAGCCGGTAGTTTCAATATGAGTAGCGATAGCTTCATTTCTGAATGCCACAACTATGTTTTTTCCTCTTCGTTTACCCTCATTAATGAGGGATTTCGCTAGATAAACTGTCAACTCATCTTTCGTTTTGATATGGGAAAGCAATTTCTTTAATGGTACAGAACGTATCTGCGTGGTGTTCTCGATCTTGTATCTAATTACCAAGGATCCTTTTTGTCTGTTTGGACGTGTAGCGTTTTTATGAGAATTTTCGATATAAGTATCAAACACCACGTGAATTTCATCAAAATGTCCTTATTCGGAAAATATATGATCACAAAAATGATCAGACAGCTCAGAGCATGTCTTCATGGTTTTTATGTTCATACATTGTACTTCTACCATCCCGTCTACCATGCCGTCCACTATGGCAACATCGAAACTGGTCTCTGTCTCTCGCTTAGAACTCTGAGAATTCGTAGCTCCGACTGTATTTTCGATGGGCTTCGTTAGCGCAACGAGATGATACACTAATTTTGCTTTGTCACCGCCGTGGTTTAGAGATCCATCTGCGCTAAAGAGAGCTCTAGGAACGACTGTAAGTTCGAATTTACCAATGACGTCCTGCAAATTCATATCTGGTCTTGTTCGGCATAACAGAATAAGGCGCGTGAAAAGGTTACGATCCTCTTTCTGCTCTACTATGCCAACTTTAGTTTTTACTTTGACTTTCTTTGTCATTGTTCTGCAAAGCTGAAGATTAACGTTCTTTAAAGGATCCCACAGATTCACTTTACCATCTACAATTCTTTCATTGACAAACTTTTCGTATTGTTCAGATCGAACAACTGACAATTAAAGCGCAAACATCTTTTTGTACCTGTGGTGGTGCGACGGACTTGGAAACCAGATTCACTAGATCTTGATCCGATTCGTGAAAGTTTCAATCGTGGAAATAAGCTTAACTACGTTATTTATTTTCCGAGATGACACTGAAAACGCATCATCGTGATGTTTCGAAGTTTTTGGAGATGAATTTACGCCAAGGTTTGTTCCAGACATTAATTTGGTTTCTTCTAACAGTTTAACGAGCTGAGGTGAAGTGTTATTCCAACAAGCCCGCCAAGAACTTTCATTTTCCGGTTTTCTTGCTCTAGACCTTCATCTCCATCAAGGCTGGAAAAAGCAATATTGCTTTTGTTTGGTGACCAGGCCCCGTTTTTTAAAACATCCCAAGTGTCAGGATCCTGATCTTTTACGGCATTCATTTCCGCTATATGCCAAGCTGACATAGCAGCGTAATTCCTTAAATCCAAGGCAAAGAAATACTTGGTGAAGTCATCCAATGCTGCGAGTCGAAGATTCCATTCAGCATTTCGAACAGATCGAATAAATGCAAGAAGACTAAAAACCAAATTTATATATTGTTTAATCATCGAGAATGTGGGGTTTTTCGCGGCTAGTTCCGAGGAAAAACGTTCCATTCTCTCCGATAATCCAAAAATTTCTAATCGGGAAGTGAATTTACTGTTCAAGGTAGAAATTTCTAGCGCGTCTCTTCGGACCCACGCGTTAAAAAGTCCTGTCCTAAGGTTATCAAGTTCTGCTTTTTCTTCTGGGTATTTTTCAAAAAAACGTTCGCAAAATAAAGCAAATAATGCGCTTCTACAGATCTTTGGAGAGGCTTGCCTTCCAAAATACGACTAACCAATTGAGAGCTGTAAAAGCCAGCTTCCACCCACATCTCTGGAATACCTGTAAGTTCAGCAAATTTGCCAATTGCTCGCAGTTCAGTCATTTCTATGTGTAATTCTCCTGGTAGTAAAACCCAGTTCTTCTCCGGTAGCGCCAATTCAAGTTCCTTCATAGGGCGGTAGAGTCCTAAATCCATGGTAACGATTGTTTTTGACCCGGGACATGGTGATATGATTCGGTTAATTTTCTCAAAAACATCCATAATCGTAGCCTGTACTGGTCTTTCAGTTGGAGAAGAACCAATAATTGGTAGAACTGCAATAAGATTTCTTTCTTTAGTATTGCAAATGAATGAGTTGTGCGCTGACCACGTCAAACCACCCTTTGCCAATTCTTCATCAATATTATTCTCTTCAAAATTTCCGAAGTCGGGTCATCATCCATGCTATATCATTGTAGAAAGCTAATTTTATTTCGGTTGAAACATCCCATTCACGGATATAACCAGGAAAAATGGAATTTTTTGGTCTTGCTGATTTTGACACTGCGCAAGGGAGTATCTCATAAATAGAACTTGGTATCTGAGAATTTTTAGCGTCCTCCGTAAATGAAATTGTTCTTCAACGTCGTTCTCCTCTATATTCTGATAGAGCTCCATTACAGTTCCATGCATGGTGCGCTGACCATCTGGAGTGTCTTCCTGGAAATCCATGTTGTTAAAAGCAAACGTTATGCTTCTTCCTTTTACGAAATCAGGTGGGATGTAAACACCACCATGTTCGTTCATTTTTGTCAGAACATTTTTGGCTATGAGAGTTTGTACGTCTTGCAGCCTCGAATAGTTGACGCTCATTCCCACCTCACTTAGAAAGTTAACCAACTTGGCACTGCGGGTCTCTTTGTGG
Source organism: Phalangium opilio (assembly GCA_019434445.1). Taxonomy (NCBI): domain Eukaryota; kingdom Metazoa; phylum Arthropoda; class Arachnida; order Opiliones; family Phalangiidae; genus Phalangium; species Phalangium opilio. Next base: position 224,316 of record JAEQBA010000871.1, read on the forward strand.
ATTGTTGAAGCCACTCCCATTTGCAAGGGCATTTCTCTCGTTCTGATTTTTTTTCAAATCGAGGTCAGAAGCTTGCCGTGGAGTTAAAGTCTCGAACATGAGAGATTGGGCTAGTCTAATAGCTCTCTGATCAATCTCGCTGCAACGCCTGGTGTTAGACGAAAGCGTGGCCTTTCTTACCATGCACCACTTGAAAAACAATACTAGTTCTTGCGGTAATACTGTGTCATCTACTTTAAGAGACCCTTTAAAATCCCAATTTATTGATGACGTAATTAGCTTTCTTATCCCGTTTGCGGCCTTGAAAAGGGCTCTAAATTGGTCTTCGTTGTTTTCATCTTCCATCATTTGCAAGGCTGAATCTTTCGTGCTTTTCAGAGATACACTTTCAGACGATCGCTTTTGATTCGGTTGCGAAAACTCTACTCCCACAACTCTATCCCTTAAAAACTCTTTCACTTCTCTTCGTGACATCAACTTATCTTTATTCGGATCGAGACCGTTTGAGTTGCAAATATTTAGATAAGTGTTATGTAGATCAGCAACCGTAGCTATGCTTTCCCCTTTGAGACACTCTTCGACTAGATACAAAAACTCTATTTCAGAAGCCACAACGGCTGGTTTATCACTTCTGGTGGGCTTTTCCTCTTCCCGTTTTCGACGAAGTACGTTCTTCACATTTTTTGTCCAAAAATTAAGATGATAAATAATGTCAATAGCATGGGCTTCAGTATCTTTAATACATTCGCTGAGGCGAACGCGCCACGTATCATTACCACTCAAGTCTACGGCTTCTTTCAAAAACTCGCCACTTTGGTCATACGAAATCATATTCAAGGGATAATTTTTGGTTTCAGCTCCGTCACAGAAGAAACAATTAGATTTTTACATACTTTGAAGTTTTGCTTCGAGTAAAACTTGAACCACTCGCTGTTTCACTAAGAGTTTCGAATTTATTTTCCAGTGAGCTGTTTTCATTTGCTAACTTTTCATAGTTTTTTTGAACGCGGGTTAGACGAGATTTCGGCGTAAACCTTTTATAGCAAGATAAATGCCAGGTGCATTTACTACTTCTAAGATTTTCTACCGACACGTCACCTTTCATGAACGTTACGAATATCTCGGACTCATGATCTTTGAGAGCAGAGTACTCGGTCATCAACTCGGAGATCTTACGTAATGATTGCTCTTCGGGATCTTTAACTAACTTTTCCCTGGTTCTTTGTTTGCAGAAAATGCAGGTATTATCCATCTTTAACGTGCTTGCCATATTTTACTTGTTGATAAAACTACTTAATCTTAAAACTTCAGAACCACCATTTTAACTAACGAATTGAATCCAAATGCCTGACTTCCCAAGAAATATCGATAATTAAAGTACATTTACAATACTGCGTACCGAAATTTCAGTTTGAGTCATTTCATAAAAATTTAGTATAGGGCAGTTAACTTTGAACCTTGAACTGGTTGTTTTTATCCCTTATATTTATATTTTTCGTTTTTAGAGTTTTACCGCCCCTCCAGGTTTAAAAGTATAAATTTTATTGCTATAGGGTAACGAGTTGAAAAAGGGAATAAAAGCGAGGGGTTGGTAACTCTCAGGTTCCCTGTACACTATTATGGTCATAAAATATGATGTTGAATCGTTATAAATCGAGTGTGTCGTCATTTCTGCAAAGTTACCTCACGTTTGAAACCTCACATGACATATCTCTTCGAAGTATTAACGAAGTTCACTGAGGATGGGTGGGATTAGCTCTGTTGCTCCCTGGCGGTCTCTACTGTAATTTTAAGTTGATTTTGAATTGCCACCGATTGCGCTTTTCCCCCGATTGTGGACCTTTCCTCGGAGTTTGTTCCGCCGAGTCTTTATTCATGTTTTCCGGAATTTGCGAATCTGGTTGGTCAAAGTGTTGAAATTCACCGCTGTTTCGTCTCTTGTCGTGCTGGTTTCGTTTAAAAAATGTTGAAAATGTTAGTAAAGGTTGTTGCCTTTCGGTTTCGGCAATAAATATTGGGATTTGGAATTTTTCCCTTTTTCTGTGTCCGTAACTAGCAAATCTATCGAGAAAAATAGGCTTAGAATTTAATTATATTATATTAGTTTCTTTTTACCTTGTTTTTATCGTCGCGGGTCTCAATTTTATTTCTCCAGAAGTATCCGTATGCTTGTTTCCTTTCGTTTTATTAATTTTATACTTTTTATATTTGTTATTAAACACTTTCGGTAAATTAATTGAACTTATTGCGTCCAATAAGCAATTCATAACGATTAAAATGGTCATGGTTTTATCTTTAACGTAAGAATTTTTGATAAACTTAAGCCTAAATTTTTTTTTCAAAATTTAAAATCTCGCACCAAATCGTGTTATAAAATCGCACGTGGTAATAAACCGCGTGATTTTTAAGTCAATGAAAGCGCGAGACGGTTCATAGCACCCAATATTAAGAAAGTAACCAATTACAAGACGTCAATAAGCTATTATTATTATTATTAAAGCTTTACTTAATTGGATAATCCTATTCAGTCGAAACTGGTTTACAAAGGAATCCTTAGTTAAATTAAGTGTTAAATGTTAAAAATGTGCTGTTTTACTTCTCTCTTAAACTCCTTAATGATAGCAATATTTTTAATATCACATGGTAGGTTATTCCAAGATTGATTTCCCCTGTTTTTTAGACTTTTCAAATTGTCGTAAATTTTGATGGCAGAACAAAGGTTTTAAGATTTATGCGGGTATTATAATTATGATCGACTAAATTGAACCTATCTAGGATATACTTTGGCATTTGATTATAATAGATTTTATACATCAGTACTAATAACTGATATTGATATTCTTGAGCTAGGGTCATCCAATTGAGGCTATTAAGAGCATCTGTGGCAGATGATCTCTTATTTCGTAGTAATATTAATTTGGCACATTTATTATGTATAATTTGAAGACCATATATAAGTATTTTTTGGGGCCAATATTGTAAAATAAATTTCCGTAGTTAAAGATGGGTTGGATCATAGATTTATGTAGCGTAATTTTACTTTGAATGTTGAAACATTTATAAAGTGGATGGACGAGCCAGAGTCTCTTATTTACCTTATTTAGTACATATTCAATGTGATCAGTAAAATCTAATCTTTCATCTATGATGGTTCCGATATATTTATAAGATCTTACCCGTGATATATCTAGGGACCCAAGTTTGATTATGTCTTGCGTTGTCCCTCTTAATTTTTTAGGTTCAATAATCATGAGAACAGTTTTAGATTCGTTAAAAATAAGGCCTCGTGAGGCTAATATTTTCTTTAGAGTTATTACGTCAGATTCTAATTCAGTGATCAATTTAGAGTGTCATCTGATACAGAGAGAAGGGCATCGTCATCCGCGTATTCAAAAGACTGAAAATTTTAAGCATTTGTGATTATGTGTCGTATAAATGTTGAATAATAGTGGCCCCAAGATACTACCTTGAGGCACACCTGTTGGTACAGTCATTGATTGAGATTTTGTATTACCAATTATTACGGATTGTGTTCTTTGACTTAGATAAGACGTGAACCATTTAAGGGTGCCTGTATCTACCCCGCGTGATCTAAGCAGTGGTAGACCTCTTCAGAAGAATCTTCTTTTAGGAGGGCACCACGCGCCTTCTTTAACTTCTTTTCCGTGGAAGAGAGGGCGACACTATAGAGGCAGAGGGGCGCCTTCTTTGAAAAGAAGCCTTGGTAGAGGAAGGCACAAACTCCCTTCCTACTACCCTACCTTCCTTCCCTAAACCGAAAAATGCCTAGGAAGGGGTTTTAGCTTTCGCGAACCCCCCATTCTAAGATTCGGAAGGTACTCCTTCAAGACGAGAGGTGAGCCTTCTTTCTTTGGGAAGAAAAATCTCTTCAGAATTAAAGAAGGGAATCAGCTTGGGAAGGAGGGTTACCTTCTTTCTTGGGAAGGGACACTGCCAAAGAAGAGAAGTTTTTGTTGGGGTGGGGGTGAATAGGTATTGCCCGAGAAGGGAAGTTTTTCTTCTGTGATGTGACTATCCCTCGGAAGGTTTTAAGGCTTCTTTAAATGGGAAAGAAGTTAAGATAGGAAAAAGAATTTATCTCTTTTATATAATGCAAACTCGAGAAGCCATCGGTAGATGGGGTTACCACTTTAGTTTGTGAAAATTTTCTATTGATTTAGTTGATGGTGCAAAATTGTAACGTATCTTTAAGATAAAGAGAGGATAAATACATACATATATAATTTGATTAAACCGAGGGAGTAAACACCATTTCAATTTTATTATTAAATGAATATTATGTTGTATGTAATTTGATTAAACCGAGGGAGTGTTCACCTTCCTTTCCATTTATTATTAAATTTTATATGATCTTATATATATATAAGAGAATTATATTTTTGAGGAAGTGGAATGTAACCAAACACTGGAAGAAGTGGTTTATTTGTGTCCTTTAAAAAACCCATAATGAACATTCTCATTTTAACCCGTATAATTTCGGGTTTATGAATAACACCTAACTAATCATCGTTTTATTAAGTTTAAAACCTGTATAAAAGCTAGATTGTTTAAAAAATACATCATGCAGATACGTGCAGCCTCAAAGATTGGATGAAATAAAGCCCTCTGGGTGATATGGGCACTTAATAAAGCTAGATTATTATTTATTTTAAATTAGTATTGCTATGATTGGAATGGTAGTAATAACTGAATAACCACCCCGATTCCATTACGGATTAATAATTGTGGAGGTAAGTTTATTTTTCTACGTGACAGAACCGTGGAAGTAACCACTCGAATATGATTAGTGATTAGCTTAATAAACCCCTTAAATTAAATAATAATAATATTTAAGTATGTTTGCTCGATGACGTTAATGAAAGTATTTTACTCGAAATATATATATAGCTCTGAGATATTATTTCTTCATAACCATCTGTGGTAGATAAATTTATAGAGTTCATATTATGACACTAATAAAATTTGCCAATCTTTGGCCAGGGTAAATGACAATAAATAGCAGGGATAGATTTAATTTTAGAAGAAGAATGGAGAACGGTTAGTATTTACTTCAGACCGACTCATAGCCCAGTTTAGAGCCCCTCCCTCCAACACGTAACGAAAGTTTAAATTATCTTATTGGCTCATTTAAACTATGTTTTGATGACGTTGCTGATTGGGAGGCAAAAAGTACGTAATTCATTTTTACCTCTATCGCTATGACCCGCCTCTTCTTTCATACTCCTCCGTCCCGTGGAAGGGGGAAAAGGGTCCACATTACTCTGTCCTCCATGGTGTCCCCCCATATCACCCAATCTCATTTGTCCCAATCAGAAGAATTTAACCCAAATCATATATTCCTGATTCACCCAAATGTATTTCTCCCAATTCCCGTTTGCCACAAAAGGCGATAACACAGGAATTTGGTACAAATAACATACCCGTTTTATTAATTCGTATTTTCCATTAAAAAAGCAATATTTTAAAATTAGTATATAAGAGACTGTTGATCAGAGTAATTTATTAAATATGGAAGTCGAATGGCTGAAACTTCGGAACGAAAATATGCCCCCGTAATTCTGAGTTAGGGTTAGGTAGGTTAGGTTAGTAATATTTTATAAATCATTGAACTATGGTACGCCTTTTCCAAAATATTGGTGTTTAGCTTCATTGACTTCTCAAATAATATGCCTTTTCCAAAACATTACTGTTATAATAGGTTAGGTTTGGGTTGGTTAGGTTAGTAATATTTTATAAATCATTTAACTATGGTACGCCTTTTCCAAAATATTGGTGTTTAGCTTCATTGACTTCTCAAATAGTATGCCTTTTTCAAAACATTACTGTTATGTTATGTTAGGTTAGGTTTGGTTTGGTTAGGAGGACGTCTCTTCCTATATGGAGCGGTTATACACTTCAAGTAAGTGTATCCCTTATGAAATGAAAAAATAAATTAATAAAAACCATGCAATTCTACTCTATTTGAGTCTTTTTGGGTATGCAATATTGGGTAAATTGGAAAAGAAGAACTGGGAATTGGGTTGAATGAGGTTTGGGTAAATGGGAATTGGGTGTTTTAAATTGGGTGAAATAGGGGGTAACCGTTCTCCATTCCTACTTCTAAAATTAAATCTATCCCTGACAATAGGCATTGAGTTCATTTCATCGGCAATATTTTTTGCTGAGAGCTTTTAGCTGTTGTGTAAAGTGCGCATGAACATAAATTTATCATAAGAACTATATTCAAATAGATTAAAACAAAAATTTTACATACAATTTCTTTATTCAAGAAAACGCGTTGTCAAAGCTAACTGTGATTGGTTATTAGTGAATACATTGTTTAAATCAAAGGATAATTTGTTATTTAAGGTGTTAAAGCGCGACAAACACTTTAAACTTTGAATTTGTCAAGTATCTACGAAAGCCTTTCCATCGCCAGTAGAAAGGAGCAATTTGCTAACTTTTCTTTTGGGTTTTCCGTAGCGATCGTAAGCCAAAAGAACGATTTTTTTGAACCAAATCAAGTTTGAAAATAACGATGCCCCAAGCCAAACTCCCGTGAATCCACCGACGTAACTGAACAACTCTATATGCTAGTAAAATATCGACATTTCACTTTTAATTCGCGCAGGGATAGATTTAATTTTGGAAGTAGGAATGGAGATCTGAGTAATCAAAGTTCCGGACCCCCTTCCGCGGGACGGAGGGGTATGAAAGAAGAGGCGGGTCATAGCGATAGAGGTAAAATGGAATTACGTATTTTTCGCCGTCCCCGTCAGCAACGTCATCAAAACGTAGTTTAAGTGAGCCAATTAAGATAATGTAAACTTTTCGTTACATGTTGGAGGGAGGGGCTCTATACTGGGCTATGAGTCGGACTGAAGCAAATACTAACTGTTCTCCATTCCTACTTCTAAAATTAAATCTATCCCTGACAATAGGCATTGAGTTCATTTCATCGGCAATATTTTTTTGATGAGAGCTTTTAGCTGTTGTGTAAAGTGCGCATGAACATAAATTTATCATAAGAACTATATTCATATAGATTAAAACAAAAACTTAACATCAAATTTCTTTATTCAAGAAAACGCGTTGTCAAAGCTAACTGTAATTGCTTGCAACTTTCATCGTATTAAAATACACTCCAGAAAACATCAAAATCCGTTATTAGTGAAAACATTGTTTAAATCAAAGGATAATTTGTTATTTAAGGTGTTAAAGCGCGACAAACACTTTAAACTTTGAATTTGTCAAATATCTACGAAATCCTTTCCATAGCCAGTAGAAAGGAGCAATTTGATAATTTTTCTTTTGGGTTTTCCGTAGTGATTGTAAGCCAAAAGAACGATTTTTTTGAATCAAATCATACGGTGGTACTTAGTGTAGCTCGGAGGAGGGGTTCATTTCTCACCCCCCCTTTTCTACGTATCTCTTTCCTCTAGATGGTACCGTGCCAGAGGGGGGAATATGGTTGGAGGAGGATGAAGACACGTATCACGTGATGTTGTTGGCGGGAAATTTGAATTCATAGTGGATTTTTGGTGTATCGGTATGACGTCACGTGACTTGTCGATGGTGACTACATTCAGTGTCCATAGTGGTATTGTAGGATATTGTGTACATTTAGGGGATGATTTATTGGTAATTATATAGGTTATGTAGGCCCTTTCTATACCAACCTTTCCGTAATGTTATTCTGTGTATGATTTTAAGGTATCTCCATGTATGCTTATGTTATGCTAAAGAACCAGTTTTAATTGAGATAAGGTTTACATTGCCAATTATAGTTACAAATTACACGCGGTTCTAGGTGTACTCATGTTTTGTATTGTTATTATTTGGTGTATCTTTAGGATATTGTGTACATTTAGGGTATGATTTATATAGGTTCAGTAGGCCCTTTCTACACTGTCACGGCTATATTTTTAGATCTTTTATATTTTTCCGAACGAGAACTTTCTTTAAGCTTTATCTCTACCAATTCCCCGATTTTTGGTTAATTATTCCCAAATGGTAACCGGCGGCTCTGTAGGTCTTGGCTTCACGTGGAGCCCCGCTTCTGACAGTCATTTATCATGCCCCTATCTCTTTGTATTACAAAAATGTCCAAGCGAAGGTTTTTCGGTATATAAGGGTTAAGAAACTATTTTTGTATTTAGGCGGCTTAGGCCATTTGAACTTTGATTTTTATTTTTTTGTTATATTTCAAAAATGTATTGTGTTCAACGTTCGCGTCTTAAGGTCGCCACTTAATGGCACCAGACCATTCGCGTCTTAGGGTCGCCACTTAATGGCACCGGGAAGACTGTTCCCTAATTGCTCTCTCTCGGGTCGCCTTTGAGCCCAAGAAATAGCTCTCTCTCGCGTGACCTTCGACCTGAGTTCCGAGAACTTAAACAAATTGGACAGGGTCGCGCTACCTGATTGGCTTAGGAAAAAGACCCGCGAAAACTATAATCAAGGGACATGGTTCCTAGAAGAAAAAGAGGACACTTTGGAAGGAGAGCTAGACCACGAAGGAAGCACGGTGTTCACCGCTTCCGCTTCAAAGAGGAACAACCAGGCTCGATACTTAGCCATTTAGAGGAACTACCAGGCTCGATACTTAGCCATTTTTAGAGGAACAACCAGGCTCGATACTTAGCCATTTTGGTGGAAAACCTGCTCCAAGACTCCAACTTTAATCGGAGAAGGAGGCTTCCAGTAATGCTATTCTCTGTATGATTTCGAGGTCTCTCCATGTATGCTTATGTTATACTAAAGAAACAGTTTTAATTGAGATAAGGTTTACGTAGTTTATTGAAAAGGGTACAAATACGACGCGGTTCTACAGTAGGGTGTAGTCCTTTAGTGTATTGGTTATCAAGTTACTGGGTTAAAAAATAGCACATTCTAATATCATATAAAAGGGGAATTAAGACAGTTTTTACACAATTTGGTAACCGATAAATAGTTAAAACGCGCAATCAACACTGAAGACATCAGAAAGTTCGAATTACACGAGTTTTGATACGATTTGGCGAATAAGTACAATTATTGTGTTAGTTATTAAGCTAAAAATTAGCGTAGGATTGACGAAAAAAATATATTTTTTCATAAGCGGTAAAATACTGGTATATGATTATGCGTAAAATATCAAAATATTACTAAAAATAAAACACCAAAAAATAAGAATTACACTGTTAATGATAGCAAATACAATACTTATTGACTAAAATGCGAAACATATACTAATTTTTATACAAAAAAGCGTACTTTTATACAAGATGAATAAGCATGGTTATAAAGTATAGCAATATTACTACATGCGATATTATTAAGCGTATATAGTATTGCATAGAAATTATAGCAATACTACATTAGAAGATGATTAAGCAAATGTATACACATAAACATGTACCTACAATACTCGTAAAAAACTACACTGGTTTCTACACGTTTCGGTACAAATATTAGGCTGGTTATTAAATTAAAATGTTCATAGGATTGACGGAAAAATATATTTTTCCATACACGATTAAATACTGATATACGATTACACATGCAATTACGAAATATTACTAAAAAACATTACTATTGTTAGTATCAAAAAATAAGAATTACTCTGGTTTTGATATCAAAACAATAAATAAAATACTAGGTTTTATACTATTTGACTAAAATAATAAATATATACAAATTCCTACACAAAAGCGTACTTTTATAGGTATAATACGAGAGGATTACGCACATAAACATATACCATCATAGAAAGTATAGCAATATTATACTGATTTTAGTACTCGTAGATAATTATAATGGTTACGATACATTCTGTGACAAATATTGAGGTCGTTATTAAAATATCGCTTCCATAGGGATCCCCCAGTAGCACAAGCCTACCGCATAACAGTCGGTTGAAGGTCGAATAGTCGGTTTACGTTCCAGTCAGCTGTACCATGCTTATTTCGATACTTTTCCGACTCATGAAGCCGACTACTTCTTTTAGTTGGCAATGCCGACATCTATCTGACAGTTGGAACAGAGATGGTTTAAAGTAGGCTTGCCTACCGTCTAGAAAATTTCAACTTATTTTTTGCCAATTGATTACCGACTCTCTCGCGCTAGTCGGTATTGTGACGTTTAAGAAGAGAAAATTTAAAAGCAAAGTTATGCTTAGGCCGTTTAGTAACCGACATTTATCCGACAGTTGGAACTGAGATGGTTTAAAGTTGGCTTGCCTACCGTCTAAAGAATTCCAACACAATTTTTGCCAATTGATTACCCACTCCCTCGCGCTAGTCGTTATTGTGACGTTTAAGACGAATAAAATTAAAAGCAAAGTTATTCTTATGCCGTTTAGTAACCGACATTTATCCGATTGTTGGAACTGTGGTGGTTTGAAGTAGGCTTGCCTACCGTCATAAACATTGCCAATTGATTACCAACTCCTTCCCGCTAGTCGGTATGGTCACGTTATAAAAGAGTAAAATGAAAAACTAAGTTGTTGTACAGGCCTTCTTTTTCCGTGGGACGGTTTTTTTGACTTTTACTATTCCGCATATGCCTCCAAATGTTTTTTGTTATATATTTAACTTATACTATATTTCGACCCACAAGCAGAAGTTGATAATACTATATTTTTGGCAACACTAGAAACATAACGTTACAAAAAAACTGCAAAGCAAGAAAACACATCTGATTTTGTTGTTTGAATTTTCCCTCCTGTTATTTCTCGGGTCAGGTGACACGCCTCTGTTCTATTGGCGTAGCTAAGATAACGCCATGCACGTCATCATCGAAGAGGGCGCTGCTAGTGCGAAAGCAAGTTAGCCTTTCCAGTATCTCTGACGCGGCTGGGTCGTTAGAATGTTTAAACGAGATTTTGTGGTCGAAAATGATTAGTTCTAGGCTTGCTAACTTTCAATTTCATCGCTAAGGTTCTTTGTCACACTATATAAACTAGAAACGTCTTCGTTTGTCACGTAAGGTTTGAATTTTGTTATTGAATTATCAATTTATCTACTTTTTAGAGCCAGTTTTATGCATAAGCCTTTGCTTTTTTACCTAGCTTCTCATCTGCTGGGAACCACACCCCTATAAAGTGAAACCAAAACTTATGGTGGAATTCATAAACGTCGAACTCTACGCAATTTAGTACAGGCGAAGGCAGGACGTCGTGCGCAAACGTCTGCCTTTAGCGCACGACGCCCTGCCTTCGCCTGTACTAAATTGCGTTGCGTCCGACGTTTATGAATTCCCCCTTTAAACGTTTATGTATACCTTCAGTTTCTTTTTTGAATATAAAAGAAGCAAGTGCTTTGGGGCGCTTGGAAATCAAAAACCTTATATATTAAAGATTTTTGATTGTGAAAATAATACTGAATTCCAAAATAGATCTCAATTTGTTTTAGTTAAAGAATTTTTGTTGCGGTTTCAAACACTTTAAGAGAAAAATGTGTGAAATAATACCCTTTAGAATTGTATGTTTTTCTTTTTCCTTAAAAAAAATCTGTAAGTGTATATCAGGGTTGCCACAGTACCTGAATATCCTGGAAAAGTCAGGGAATTTAAAAATGGGCCAAAAGGTCAGGGAAAAGTCGGGAAATTTTAAAAATTTTAGCAAATTCTGGGAACTTGATTTTAGTGGGTAAAAGAATTTATTGAAAGAGTAATGAAAGTTTCTCCTTATTCTCTCTTAACACAGAAAACTCCATGAGCAATCCTTAAAAATGTCTAGAATTGTTTTTTTAAAGTAAATGCCTTCAAAAAAGCAATTAAGACTGTTATTTATAGTTAAAATGATTCTTATTCATTTTGGTGCAACAAATACATTAGAAAACTTAATGTAGAGAGTTTATTTAATTATAAGCACTTAAAACGTGCTGTAAAAATTTACCCTACCGCCCTAAAAGGTCTGGGAAACTCTGAGAAAAAGGTCAGGGAAAACCTGGAAAAGTCCGGGAATTTTGTTCTGAAAATTCCGTGGCAACCCTGAATATTTTTCATTAAGATTTTTGTAATTTAAGAGATAGTAACTGGCCACATCGAAGATATTAACAATGAATATTAATAAATGCTTTATTTGATGTAAATATTATACTCGCCCTGAAAAATTTTACTTTTGGTTAAAACCAATTATAGCTAGACAGCTAATATTTCCATTCGACTACTCGTGTAATATCGAATACATTGTTTAATATTTGAAATTGTTATAATTGATGCTCAACCTGTATGTTACTTGAAATATTCAAAGTACAAATTCTAAAGTGATTTTCATTGAAAATGTATTAAAGAAATTTCAATACTTGGTATCAGTATCCTTTACTATAAGCGAATGAAGCCTCGAGTTAAGGCTTGATCGTCGCAAAACCGTCGGGCCTCGAGTTAAGGTTTGATCGTCGCCAAAGCGTCGGACCTCTTGCTGACAGGCGGTTAAGTCGACTCTCAAACGTGTTGGATGAGGGTCCTATTTCATTCGTGTCGTAACAGGCGGTAAACCAGTGGGCCGTCGTCCCACCGGGCGGACATTTTGATTCTTAAACCCTTACTCTACCAGCCCTTTACCGACGATTTCCCGTTCCTATGCTAAAAAGCCGCGAAATCGTCGGATTGAGCGCGGCTTTAGGTAGACATAATGACGCCGACCTATGGTCGGCCAACAGTCGTTTTATAGTCGCCTCATAACAGTCTGAAAACCGGCGGGCCGTCGTCCCACCGGGCGGACATTTCGACTCTCAAACCCTTACTCTACCAGCCCTTTTCGACGATTTACCGTTCCTATACTAAAAAGCCGCGAAATCGTCGGATTGAGTGCGGCTTTAGGTAGGCATAATGACGCCGACATATAGTCGGCCAACAGTCGTTTTATAGTAGCCTCAAAACAGTAGGAAAACCGGCGGGCCATCGTCCCTCCAGGCGGACATTTCGACTTTCAAACCATTACTCTCCCGACTTATTAGTGACTTTTTACCAACTCGTCGGTAACACACAAAGCCGACCATGTAGGCCCTACGTCGGCAGTGCTACTGGGGGATGACTAAAAATATAATTTTTCATAAGTAATAAAGGATTATAGAAAATACTTTAATAATACTATAAATAATACTCAAGTTACTAATTAAAAGACTGATTCAGCTATCGAAATATATACAAGTAACTCATGTGAGGAAAAAAGGAATGATTCTAGTTAATATAACCGTAGGGGGCAGTTTTAAAATCAGGCAGAATTCTAACTTTATCCACTGCGATCGGATATGTTTTAGTCTGAGGGATAGTGATCAGAGTATCATCGGGAACACGTCTGATTTGTGGGCCTATAGGAACTTGAACCGAGCTCACTTGGGGCTTACCTTCATTGTTTACCCCCAGTAGATTCTTCATTGTTTCAAAATTTATATAATTTTCAGTAGAGGCGTTTAAATAAAATCCTTTAACTTTAATGATATCAGTTTTTTTGCCCGTTTTAAGGTCAAGAATGTCCATAGAATAGTTCTTTGGCCCAGCACTCCCCCATTCACAAATATACGCATCCTGTCCATAAGATTCTAATTCATTTTTTCTTGCCCTAAATAATAGCCTGTGGGTAGCAAATGAGTGCCATCTGGGGAGAGGTAGACTAAAGTATCCGTGTCACAATAAAAACAAGGGTCACCGACTAATTCAAGATGCTTCAATAAAGGTAATCGAGCCATAGCTGTTGTGTAACAAGCGATAACTACGATAACTACGTTTGTGCATTATCTCATTTCCGAGAATGCGTTCGTATTTTACTAGTACTGTGTTTTCGTTAATTGTTAATAGACTTTTTACTTCAATAGGCGGAGTTAATATTAATCCGTATAATTTTCGAGCATCTTTGATTTGTTCTGTAGAAGTGCCTCTTCTTTATGGCCAAATTTACCCCAAAAAGAGTTAAGCATAAGTTTACTAAGGCATCTCAGACCTTCATTTTTCTCTATTCTTCTGATATCTAGTTCTACGCCCTCTCCGTCTTTGAAGTTTTTGACATATTCAACTTTGTCTTTTTGGGGTCACGCAATCTGCTGGGAAGCCACTAGCTTGGGTTTTATACTCTAAAAAGGTATTAACGTAATCTTTAAACAGTCCTCCTTGTTTTGTTTAGGGGTCGTACTGTGTCACTTTGTATGACCAAGCCTTGTACATTAATGAGATTTTGTAGCCATTCTCTACTGCATGACGTAACTCATCGACTACCCGTAAACCTCTCAATTCTCTTTGTTCAGGAGTATGTTCGCAATCGCCTTGAAATAGGGTTTTATAACATGTGTAACATAGTGGTAATGTTAATTTTCAGTTAATACGATCAGGATGAATTAGGTTTTGCACCGTAAGACTTTGCATTTAAGAAGGCCATCAAACAAAAATATGTCAGGAAATTTGTCTAATATGATTTCAGGATGTCCTATAGGTATCTTGGATGTTTTGTTAATGAAAGGGTATAAACTTGTGGAATCCACGTAATGAATACGCTCTGATCCTGTTTTTTATGGTATAGTTCTGTGGCGTAACATCTTCCTCCGAATAATGCAGCACGGTGATCTAATCTTTTCATTAATTTTGGATTAATGTCATTACATTTTAAAAACTCTATTATTTCGGGCTTATTGGCTTTTTCTTTCTGCCATTCAAACTCTCATTTCATGCTTCTAATATTTCAAGAATTCAAAGTTTGAGCACGGTCTCCGTGCAAAGGCTTGTTTCTATTTAAAGAAAGTGTATTTTACACCCTTGATAGAAACACCCCCAGTATTCGAGTATTTCAAGGTTAAGCTCACAAAATCCGTCTACTTTAAGTTTGAATTCTGATTTCTTTCCCTCTAAAGGAGAATTGGATAGATATATTTCGTTTGTGCGCGGTCCACTCAAGCCACTCTATAGCTCCTAATGATTGGTTTTCGCCAAGTCTACAATAATAATTTGGCTTTAGATAATTTCGGCGAAACACGTGAGAGCTCACGCCGGGAAGAGTAATTTCGCCGCAATTAAATGGATCTAGTTTAAAAAGTAGTGTACGGAAAGTCAAACATCCTTCTAATACTAAAGCCTTGTCGTTCTCACAATAATAATTGAGTTCCATCACGAAGTCGAAACCTTTACCTTTACTATCTTCGGAGCTATGCCATTTTAAGAAGGTATCTAAATTTTTCCTTGTAAAATATTGACAACCATATGCTTCGATAGGGGGCAGATTAGCCTCTATAGCATAGTTTCCTTCTGTCCATTTACGTCAAATTTATGTTCTACGACATTGAATAAAAAATGTGGAAAATACCCTTTGGCTGCGTGGGGTATACCAAAAGTGGCGGGAAAATTCACTAAGGCTACAGGGATAAAATTATGAAAATCCAGAAATAAGAGGTTAAATAATTTCATTTCTAAAATTCGAGTTCCGTTAATTTTCAAAGATGGAACGAATTTTTCATCAATCTTAATGATTTCTCGAATTAGTAACTGATTATCATAATTCCTGCCATAGTGAGACAGTATGATGACGTTCTTAATGGCATGCAATTGCATTAAATAATCTAAAATTAAGATATGAGATTTCCACCTGAAAAATGTTGCCTGAGCTTACCAAACTGACAACACCTATTACAGTTAAAATTTAGCGAAGTTTCATCTATACAAAGCTCACACACTGTTATGCTAACTAACAGGATAGCCTGTTGTTCATAGGCTCCTAACCTTTCCTGACACACCTTCGTTTGCACGCATTCTACGTCAAAGAAAATGTACATAAGGTTAGGCTGATCGAGTCTATATTTCTTAATTGAGGTCACTTTCAGGGGTTTATCTTGGATAGCCTGGATATAGCAAAGGTGATTGCTGGGCTGAAATTTCTTACATACCTGACAAAATATCTCCCCACACGTATGCGTTTCGGTTCTTCGGAAAAAATCAATTATATTTAAACAGTCTTTACAGTGAAAAAGACGCTCACAGAGGGCCTTTTTTTGCTGGAAGATGCTAAGTGGCTTTGATAGCAATCATCGCCTAAGAATTTTCGCAAACAAGACCCACAAGCTATCTTGAGGCCTCTGCAGATAGTGGGTCTCATGCAACTAAAACAAAAGTCATTGCATTTATGCGATTATATTCGCCAATAGGGTACGAGACATTTTTCACAGAATCGGTCGTGATTAAAAAGTGGTCTTAATTTTGTAATAACGTTATAAAGGTTATGTTCATTCAATAAAAAGAGGCGGGGCCCAGTATCATCGGGGTTGTTTTCACCTAAAATTAAGATAGTAACGCTATTTTCGAAATTGTAAACGAAAATCGAATACTGACTTAAATAACTTTTGAACCTTTCAAACGATTCGGCAATCCTACATTGGTTAACAATTACACTTGCCTTATAATATAGTTCTGAAGCAGCTTCTATCTGCATTATGCACTCATCTCTAGATTTAGATATTATTTGTAATGGGTCTTTAGAGTCTTGTCTTCGGTTGTATCATCAGCATAAGTTCTATGGACGATAGCCACACAATGGGATCGGACAAGGCATAGGTTATCAGAATTGACTATACGTACAATACCGCGTCTATCTTTACAGAATAGATTAAAAGGTTTAATCCCTCGGGGTAACGTGAGGGTCTTGCCCTCGGGAAATCTTGCATTGCTAAAAATCAATTTAATAGGACCTAGGAAAAATGATTTCATTTCGTCATCATAAAGCATAACACCAAGCTGGTCGAAAAGAATATTGGGGTCAACTTGATCTGCTCTTCTAAAAGATTATTCTAGTTCGGACCTACAAATATTTGTCGCACTCTTTAAAGTAATTTGGACGTAATCTGTAGGCCTGTACTTGTAAAAACTTTAGAAGCGTCTTAATAAAATAAAATAAATTAATTTAAAATTGAAGCCTTAAAAAAAACCATAAAATCTAAAAACCTTTCTCTATCTTAACTTTCAAAATCAAAGCAAATAAGGAAAAGACACTTTTCTCACTTACACGCTAAAAGCGGAATTTTCCAAAGAACTGTATCATATGTAACCATAATACTGTCTTTTCGTAGAAACCGAACGGAAAGAAAACGTTTTAAAATATTTTCTATTGTAACTGAGCAGAGCCGAGGCGGTTTGGGAGAGGGTCTCAGGGTCGGTGTTTGGACCCAGAAGAGAAATAAGGGTCCGGCCATAAAAAGAATAAAACATCACTTTGGTCGTACCCTTTTTCATATATAGTCCACTCCCTCTGTCACGTGACCCTCTAATTGCTTCGGCTCTTCTTTGAATATTTTCGAAACTGTAAACCTATTTTTGGGTAGTATGAAAACCAAAGTTGTACTGAACAGTAGCGGGACATAAAAGCTCCCAAATAGGGCTAACTTAAAATAGCCAAAAATAAATACTTGCAAAATAAACCTTGATTTGAAACTTAGAAATGGTATAGCAATTATTTAACTATAGTATAGCCGAATAGTAGAAAAACTACGGATTTAGTCCAATTAAAAATAAACTATAGCAGTCTGATAGCGAGCAAAAAAAATGGCTCTCCGCGGTCTGGTAGAATCCCATCAAAGTTATAATTCTACAGTACTTACTAAGGATGCATTTGGTTACGGTACATACACTAGAGACGGGATCTTCAGTAATTCTAAGAACTACCTCCCAACCATACATGTTAAAATGTTTGTAAAATCTCTCACTTTGTCCTATTATCTCGCAAGAAGGTACGTTGTCAATAGGTGTGGGCTGGTCCGTTTCTCCTCCTCCCCATTGTTTGTCGATATGATCGTCAAAAATAGTCTCTTCTGAACCGTTCTCCCTCGGTAAGGTATCATTGAATAGTGTCTCCTCTGCGGGTGGTCCTTGGTCCGTTCGGTCTAAAAATGCGGCTATTTTGTCATATTGCGAGTTGTTGAAGTCGGTGATTAGTGCTTCTTCGTGTATACCACGCTCAATTTCTTCTTGTCGTTTCGCTAGGCGATCTGCGTATTCAGTTCTTATGGGACTAGGAATTAGATTCCTTAGGGTTTCCAATTCTTCTAAGGTATAACAGTCCTCTGGTCCTCGAGCAACTGTTTTCATATACTCAATTAAGTCGAGGCAAGCTTGAATGACATTTTAAGCATGGTTTTCACTTGGCGTAAATCACGACTTTTCGCTCGACGTCAACCGACAACCGAAAAAAACCTAGTTACGCTGGACAGAAATTACGTTGAGTGTGGCGATATTAGCTTTCTATTTTTTTGGCCGCGTTTGACGTTAACGCTCTGCGCGAGCCAATCAGCAATAAGCTAGAGTCGTGACGTCATTCTCGCCCATGCGTGTTCGGAAGAGGTCGTCCGTGGTCCGCCATCTTCTTATTTATTTCGATCCTAATCGAGTCAGTAACTAGTACAAATCCCTGAGAATGCCGAAGTTCAATGCTGAAAGGTTTATTGAAGAGGTTAGGAATAGGGTTATTCCATGTGGTATCAGGGAGTGTTCACACCAGGGGTCGGTCGATTTTGTTCTAACTTGGAACACTTGTTTCTAGGCACAAATAATAGAATTATCTCGATTATTGGGCCATTCTTTTGAATAGCTCCGGACTTACAGCGATTTTAAAAAAAGACTGATTTTCGTTTTTTGCCGATGCCGTTTTTCATACCTTTCAGGAAAGATTTCACATTTAAATTTTGGTATGAGATAGAATCAGTAAATTTCGCACACTTATAGAAAACTATGTGGTGAATACGCTGACCCATATTTTAAAACGCTGCGATAATTACATGCCTCGTCATTGACACCCAAACAGGAATTTTAAATTTTCGGGGGGGTCAACTCATTGGCCCACAGCCAATAAGGTGCAACATCAATTTCTTCTGAAAACACTTTTTAAGGTAGTTATAAGCAAGGCCTTTCAGAAAATATTAGTCTCTATATGACGTTTTGGGTCCTAAGAGGATTTTTTAATGAAAAACCAAATCATCAAATTTGTCACATTTTAGAATTTTTTTCCTCAGCTTTTAGTGCCTTAATAACTTATTTTTAGCTCATATATTTGGAAAAACAGTCAAATAAAAGTTCGTCTGCTAGACAGTCTGATAATGCATTATGTTACAAACTGAAATAATGAATGCCAGTATTCTCTGTGGCATTTTTAAATAGTATTTCGAAAGCTTGAGAATGGAATACGACGATACGTTTAATTTACCTTTATGTTACGTTGGGGAGTTTAAAAATGAACTTTGCCATAAAATCACCCAGTGCAAAATTAAAGGACTGAAAGAATTTAAAGCTTTGAATGAAGAGGAGCAAGAGACACTTGTTTTGCGGACCAATTCAAAAAACTTCATTATCCATACAGTGTGCAATCACCATTATGCCATATTCATAACAAAATACTCGTCTTTTCAATTGAAATGCATTGATCCTTTTAAAATTCACTCGAGGTCGATAAAAGGTTTGTATAATTGATAATTTTTTAGCTTTGCTTGACACTGGATGATGTAAAAACGTTCGACTCTACAGGAAGGATGTCGTTGGTTCCAGGACAAAAGATTTGTCACAACTGCTACGCGTCTCTACGTGAACCGCATGATAGCCAAAATAGTAGTGCAACACCAATGGATAGTCAAGCTAGTACTTCTTCACTCTTTATTGGAAGCCCATTAAGTATTATATCTACGAGTAGCATCGAAGAAGCCGTTATAGCAAAAGAAAAGGGGGATTTCAACCAAACTTTAAGTGAGCTTGGAACCAGCCCAATTAAGCTTCATTTAGTTCATGAACGTGACAAGGCCAATTACGCAAAACGGAAGGTCACTCTGATAACAGAAGTAATCCAATCAAAGGTTGCTAAAGTTTTGAACTTACCAACACCTGATTGTTTAACCACTCCGTCTTCAACAACTGATATGGAAAAGTTCATTCAATACCTCAAAATTAAAACTAGAACTTCACCCAGACAAGACCAATGCAAGTTTTTAACACTTGCTCCGCAGTCATGGAGTATCAAAAAAGTGTGAAGAGTTCAAGGTGTCTCATTATCTTGCTGAAAAATCCAGGAAACTAAAGGAGAAGGATGGAATTCTTCCTAACCTTGAAAAAAGGCAAGGAAATAGGCTTCCTTTGGAAACAATTGATAAAGTTAAGACATACTTTGAAGATGACGATGTTCGTAGGATGTGTCCAGGCAAAAAAGATTTTGTCTCCGTCCGTATAGAGGGCCAGAAGATTCAAAAACAGAAAAAGCTTTTATTGGCCAATATAAAAGAAATATACCAACAATTCAAAGAGAGTCATCCAGACTTGAAAATTGGCTTTTCAAACTTTTGCGAACTGAGACCAAAATGGTGTGTCACTGCGGCATCGAAAGGTGTTCACAACGTATGCGTATGCGAAATCCACCAGAATCTCAAGTTAATGACTCTAAACTTACCACATAAAGAAGATTACAAGTCATTGATGCTTAAATTAGTCAGAGCTGTGCTAATTAATTAGTTAGCTAATTGAATTTCTAATTAATTAGCATAATTTACTAATTGAAAATGGTAATTGTATTTTAATTACCTTAGTGCTAATTGAGAAGTAATTCTAATTAATTAGTATGAATCGGAAAGGTAATTATCTAATTAAAATTTAATTAGATTTAGGATTAACTAATTAGCTAATTGAATTTTCAATTAATCTTTTACGCCAATTTGTTGTAAAAAAATCGAGGAATTAACTCTTGATTCATCTATTTGAATATGAAAAAGCCTTATTATATCGATGAGGAAACCTTAGTGCTACTCTAAATTTTTCAGCTCCTCAAACATGAGAGAATACTAGTACTAGTAGAAAATTTCGTAGTTCGCAACTGCCCCATTTCGAAATTTCGACTGTTTTACCTACTCGAATTAATAGCAGTGCGCATGTATTTACTACTCAGGGGTCCATTATAGGAACTGTGAGAAGAAAATGAAGAAATGAGACAAATTTTAACATGACGGAAGGCTCGAGGCTTGTCTCATTTTTCGAGAATAATTCATGGCTTCCGTACCCGTTTTTCAATGACATTAAAACATTAAACTTTGCATTACCAAAGTACTAAATCCATGGGCACTTTTAAACTTTTATGTTTACTTATGGTCTCTTTTTTACCTTAATTAGACAAGTAATTAATTAGAAATTAGTAATTCTAATTAATTAGTTTGATAAATAAATGCCTAATTTCTAATTGAATTGAATTAGTTTCTATGTCTAATTGCTAATTGGCTAATTAATTAGTTCATAAATATTTCCCTAATTGCTAATTCTAATTCAATTAGTTGTCAGCTAATTAGCACAGCTCTGAAATTAGTATGTTCAACCTCAAACCGTCAGTGCATGCTACATAGATGCAATGACTGCCCGTCAGAAGAAAACTTTTCTGTATACATGAAAGCGATGTTTGATGAAAATGAGATTGACGAAGATGATTCCGTCATATACAAAAGATGGGTTCACCAAGACGGCCAAACAAAACTTATTGATCTAAAACAAACAGTGGAAGAATACATTGAGACATTCACAGCTGAAATGGAAAAGTCACTACCGCATCACTTCATAGCAAAGTCGCAGTCTGCATATTTGAGAGAGTTAAAGAATAAAGACGACCAAGCCATCACTCTGCTAGACTTTGCTGAGAATTTTTCTTTCCTGGTGCAAGACGCCGTTCAAGGTTTTCACTGGGAAACTACGCAAGCCACCATACATCCCTTCGTTACTTACTATAAGAAAGATGGCCAGCTTCAATGCCTTAGTAGTTGCGTTGTTAGCGATGATATGGAACACAGCGCGACAACGGTCCACTTATTTATTGCAAAACTCATAGGGCACATTAAATTATTGCTACCCCAACTGACACACATGCACTATTTCAGCGATGGAGCCGCGTCACAGTATAAAAACTGCAAGAATCTCCTTAACTTATGCTTTCATGAAGCAGATTTTGGAATGACAGCTGAATGGCATAACTTTGCGACCAGTCATGGGAAAAGTCCATGTGATGGGATCGGTGGCACTGCAAAGAGAATTGTTACAAGAGAGTCCCTCCAACGTACTGAAAGGAATCAGATTTTGAAGGCACTCCAATTTTTTGAATTTGCCAATGAAAGTATAAAAGGGATTAAGTTCTTTTATGTTGCGAAAGACGATATAAAACATTTGAAAGAAGCTCAAAGCGCCAGATTATTAAATGCGAGCACTATTGTAGGTACTCGTAGTCACCATCGGTTTGTACCGATTTCTAAAAACGAATTACAAATGTATCGAATTTCGCCTGATGATTTCTTCACAACAGTCAAAGTAACAATGTACAAGGAAGAAGGCATAGTATTTGAAGAAATTAAAATCGGGAAATATTTTGCTGCAGTTTACGACCAAGATTGGTTCATTGGTATAGTTATTGAAAAATGACAGCAGGAAATGGATTGTCAACTCATTTATATGAAGAAAGACAAAACCAATTTCTTAACATGGCCGAATAGATCAGATAAATGTCTTGTTCCCCTGAGCAGCATTTAATGCGAAGTAGCAGCTCCATCACTAGCTGATCAAACCAACAAAGCAAACATTCAAAATGACATCAAAAGATTTGAAAAAAATTAAGTTTCTTTTTGAAAAAAAATTATTTGTTTTTCTTGACTGATTAAATTTTTTTTTTTAAATTTGACAAATTTGATGATTTCGTTTTTCCTTAAAAAAATCCTCTTAGGACCCAAAAAGTCATATCGAGACTAATATTTTCTGAAAGGCCTTGCTTATAACTACCTTAAAAAGTGTTTTCAGAAGCAATTGATGTTGCACCTTATTGGCTGTGGGCCATTGAGTTGACCCCCCCCCCCCCCGAAAATTTAAAATTCCTGTTTGGGTGTCAATGACGAGGCATGTAATTATCGCAGCGTTTTAAAATATGGGTCAGCGTATTCACCACATAGTTTTCTATAAGTGTGCGAAATTTACTGATTCTATCTCATACCAAAATTTAAATATGAAATCTTTACTGAAAGGTATGAAAAACGGCATCGGCAAAAAACGAAAATCAGTCTTTTTTTAAAATCGCTGTAAGTCCGGAGCTATTCAAAAGAATGGCCCAATAATAGAGATAATTCTATTATTTGTGCCTAGAAACAAGTGTTCCAAGTTAGAACAAAATCGACCGACCCCTGGTGTAAACACTCCTTGATACCACATGGAATAACTCAACAATACAAATCTGTATGATATTAGAAACAAAGATTGCAAAAAAGAAAGACAATAGATGGGCCGCACTTAGAGCAGTGTTCAGTTTATCCGTTAAGCCTTGGTTCCATTATTTGCATGAACTACGCTAGGTGAAAACGCTATAGCGCTGGGCGACAACGTAAAAAACAAATCTGACGTTTTACGTCCAGCTGCAAAGTAGTTTTTTTCGGTCAAGTGAAAACCATGCTTAAGTCACTTTGTACTACGAGTTGTGGTAGAGTCTGAGGTCCGTACAACGGATTTGTTTGCAGATAGGCGCATAGGAAGAAATAAAACTCATATATTAAACGTAATAGCCAGGGTCTATTTATAGTCAGTTCCTTCAAAGTTCTACGAAGAGTTTCAAGATCCATGTTTAGCTTTCGGTGTTTGAAGATCGACTGGGCATTTTGATCCTATCGAGAGGGTAACCACTACGTGAAGTAGGTGTACATTTGGTTTCGTAATATTTGAAGTATGAAAAAATACCGAAAAGTAATGTGAAGTATATTCGTAATATTGAAATATTGCAAAGTATGGTGTATTAAGTGTAATACATGTAATACGAAGAATATACTGAGAATATGAAGAGTATTATGATAATATTCGAAGTATTTCGCGAATCCTAACGAATATTAAGAATCTTAAGTGTAATATTTTATAAAATCGAGAAGTCTCACAGTATTTTATGTTTCCATCCCATCAGGGATAGATAGACTTTTTTAAGACGGAATAAACAATGTTTGGCCTTTACTTCAGTCCGACTCATAGACGAGTATATAGCCCCTTCCTTCAACACGTAACCAAAAAATTAAATTATCTTATTGGCTCACAAAAACTACGTATTGGTGACGTTGCTGACAAGGAGGGCCAAAAATACGTAATTCCTGTTTACCTCTGTCGCCATGACTACGACCCCTCTTGCGTTGTACCATAGCCCACTCGATCACGCGCGTCACGACGCAAGCTGCTCGCGCTATAGCTATAGAGCGCGGATCGAGTGGGCTATGGTTGTACAGATAAGCGTTTTCACAGGGGTTCAAAATGGAGCCGTCTAAATGCGAGGGTCCGGTAATTATTCGGGAATTGTTTTTAATAGCAATTAAGAAGGTAGTTAGTGAATTTGGTGCCGGTGTTTTGGATTTGGAGTACATCTGTAAGGGTGAAAAGCGTTTGCTAATTCTTTCTTAAGCCAATCATTTCTACTATCCTCATGATTTTGTAAACGAATTTGATGAAGTTAACCAAGGCTTAGTGAATGGCCAGGAGTTTTGTGAGCTTAGTGTTTGGTTAAAACCTGTTCGTGCTGTAATATCTATGAAGACTTTTACTCAATTCTAACTCCCTTTTATAATTTTCTTGGGTCTTCCCCGTTTTTCTTCAGTTGCAAGCCCTATGTCTTGTGTATCTTCCACTTTTAAACAATGTTCTTTCAAAAATTACAATCCGAGCCCATTCCAACTTGGCAGACGAAGGGGCAGACGACGTTTATTTGACCCGGATATACATACAACGCTATAACAAAAATAAGACCCGCCTCTTCTTTCATACCCCTCCGTCACGGGTAAGGGGGTCTTGGACTTGGACGCGCACCCGAATAACCCTGTTACCCATTCCGTCTTAAAAAAGTCTATCTATCCCTGATCCCATATTATAACCGTGGGAAACAGAGTGTAATATTTTATAAAATCGAGAAGTCTCACAGTATTTTATGTTTCCATCCCATATTATAACCGTGGGAAACAGAGTATCTCGGATTTTAGTCCAAATCACAGAACTTTCTCACGGTAGATACCGAGTTCATACATACAACATAGCTTTACAGAGAGTAGGAGAGTGGTAGGGCAAGGCTTCCGATTGGCTTAAGCTGTGACCTGACGTTCAGTTGGGGAATTTCATCCCTTTTCCACCTACACTTTGAACGCCATATATACTGGTAAAGAGATGATTTATATTCGCAAGAGAGAGGTTAAACAAATTATGTTCTGGCGCACGTGATCATTATTTCCACAATTCTTTTATTCCTGAGATATTTAACATCACTATAAGCTCAAGCTCACTTGATGTAATAGAGATTACATCAAGTGAGCTTGAGCTTATAGACTTGTACTTGGCGTATTTTTGCTCTTTACTTAATCTTTCTATTATCTATACGTGTTAAAGGCTTGTAATTTTAGTCTCGGTTTGTTTCGATCCTCTGTTGTTTGACTAAGCTTTGCCTACGTTAATCAAGGCCTGTGCGCGGCGCCGATTTCTATTTTCCGTTTGGAAATTTAAGTTGCCGAATTCTCTCACCTGAGAGCGCTATTAGCTGGACTTGAGGAATTTGAAATGCTCATTTTCTCGCGCTTGGAATTTTAAATACCCATTTTCGCGCACGTTTCGTTCCACTTATCAATGCCATCTTGCAGTAAAATAGGGAGAAAATAAGTCGCGTTTCTTAAAAGTTGCCCCCTTCGAAACTACCGTGCACAGGCCTTGATTAACGTAGGCAACGGACTAAGCAATGACACAAGTTCTTGGGAGTTTTTCGGACGACTATCATAACTATAGAGCCGTGTTTGACTTTTAAATGCGCAACTTGTAAGTTGAATTTACCAAATGAAAAAGCAAATATGGTAAGTTATTTATTATTTCGGGGATGTTCTTGCTCATTGTTTATCCATTTGTGACGAGGCTAGATCACTTTATTCATTTTAATCGGTTAATAAGACTAATCAGATTTATAAATGATCAAAACTGTAGCATTGCAACCATGAGTTCATCGAGAAACTATACTCTCGTTTGCATAGATTCACATTGCACCGATTTTGTGATCAGATATTAGGCAAGCTCTAATCTAAACCTCATCAGGGTTAATATTCACGGCTAATCTAACCACAAACTCAGTCTAAACCAAAGCTATGAAATATGGAGCAGGGTAGCTTAAGGGTTGGTTTTTAAGTTAATCAGATGAATGATTTGCCTCGTATAACTCTTAATTATAATTGTTATAACTATGAGTCCTTGAACACCTTAGAATAAAAGCCAAAATTTCCATAAAAACGTGATCGACGAACCATCAGTTTTTCTAAGACATCCAAAAACAAAGCTATCAATTATTATTCTACAATAATATAGAAAAGGTTTACCAAGATAGTGCGTACGTAAGATGGAAGTACTATTGCAACTATTAAGTGTAATGAATACGACATCAGTTAATTGAACTTATAAAGTAATTTATAATAACGCATAGTTTAGAATTATCTAGAAAACTATAACGCATTGAATTAAGTTTTTTAATGTGTAGTACCTTCAAAGTAAGTGTAATATTGGAAATAATTGGTTGAAAAAGTAAATATATTCGTAGTATAGTGTAATGTTTGAAGTTGAAAAAATATTCCAAATATTGTGTAATTTCGAAGTATCCAGTAATATTTAGAAGTATATTCGTAGTATGAGGAATTACCGCGTAATATCTGGAAGTATATTCGTAGTATGAGGAATTATCGTGAAATATCTGGAAGTATATTCGTAGTATGAGGAATTACCGCGTAATATCTGGAAGTATATTCGTAGTACCGTTTATTATTTGTAGTACCAGGAATTTCGTAATATATTCGTAGTACCGAGTAATATTTAGTATGGTGTACGTTGAAAACGCTATTGGCTACCCCCTTGGATCCTATCCTCAGCCTCTTTTATACTAAATTTCTTAATAGACACGCCCACATTCCTCAATCATTTAACAATAGCCTGATTTATTGCAGTCAACAGATGTTTTCTCACAATGCATTTCGGATACACGCCTGTTAATAGTTTACCGATTTTATAACAAAAGAAAGTTAAATTTGCTTTATCTGTCAAATAAATTGTCAACAAAATAGTGGCCTATAAGTAGAATTTCGTTACAAACACCGCAAATTAGGGTCAATACTGTAGGAGAGAAGTCGATTTGTCGCCTACTCAATTATAAAAAGCAATAAATCACTCTAAAAGTAAATTCCAATGATAACAAATGGTTTGACCACCCCCCAAAGCCATTGCCTGAACAAGTTAACGGAATAGGTAATAAAATATGTTTAATCATTCATCAGCCCGGTAGCAACTAGACATTTAAGTATAACATATTTAATTCTTAATTCCTTAAGTGACTAAAGCCAAATTTCGAAACTTTTGAAGAAGAGACAGCGCCAACTGAGCTAGTATTCGTTATGAAAAGGTTTATCAACGGAATGTAATTCTCAAAACAAGTCGAATTGCAAACATTAGGCGTCTTTCGCAGGAATAGAACATTAAATTCTTTTTCCACCGATGTGTATATACTGCATAAAACTCGCATAACAAATAAAAATAATACCGAAATGAGATTGATTGGGTTAATTTCACAAAACAATGATAGTTAGTACAGTGATAGACTATAATACCTTTAAAAAAGGACACAATTGATTGTGAAAAGCTTGTAATTTATTATAAAGCAATCTTAATTTCATCAAAGTTCTGTATAGACTGAAAAATCTGACAAGAAATAATAAGATACACCCGCCAACTTGGTCGTAATGTTGAGCCCCCAACTATTTAAGATCGAATTATGAGACTTCATCGAACAGGAAAATTACAATATTTTGTATGGTTTGCGATTAAGGTTCAAAAATGTGCTATTTTATAACAAATTTTTGATTAATCCTAGATTGATACCTTGTTTATTCACATGTTTTACTGAGTGAAAAATTAAAATAATTATGCTGTAACAAATGAAAATATACTTTTCATGGAATCATTTTGATCAATTTTAGGAGAATTTATCACAAATTATTTAACAATATGAAATGTTTTTTAAATGGCTCGTTTCGTGTCAGTCAAATGTCACGTCCATGACTGATATTGTTTCAGGTGATTATTAAATTTCCAACGTATTCCTATGGGTTTTTAGGCATTGTAAATTATCGTTTTCGTTTCGATAGATTGTAATGCAAATGATCAAAAACGTTTCGATGGATTTTTAGTTCTAACAGGAAATGCATATCTTAGTAGAATTTAACTAGACGTTTTTAACAATTTGAAATGTTTTTCAAATGACGCGTTTCGTTTCGATAAAATGTAGCCTAGAGGGCTGATTTCGTTTCGGTTGTTTATTCAATTTCCCATGTATTCCTATGGGTTTTTAGGAATTGTAAATTATCGTTTTCGTTTCGATGAATTGAAATCCAAATGAGCAAAAACGTTTTGATTGATTTTTACTTCTAACACGAAATGCGTTGTGAATGATGCTTCTTACAATTACCGTTTTTATGTTTTCCACAAACTTTTGATTAAACAGCCTATCATTTTGATAAATATAGTAGGTATTAGGTTAATGCTTCGGTTGGCTGATATATTGACGTATTACAATATAGTTTAGTCTCCCATAATTCTGGAAAAATAATCTTAAAATTTCATGATTTCGGTTAACGTAACAAAAACATAACTTGTTAAGACTTGTCCGGATAATGCCCTCGGGGCAACCACCTGGAATCAATTAAATATTTGACTCCCTTCACCAATTAACAAAGCAATAAATCTAAATACAAATTCCATTCATAACCATACAAATGGTTCGACCATGCAAATGGTTCGACCATGCCCCCAAACCCATTAAGACACGCCTGGACATGTTTACGTATAAATAAAAAACAGATGGGAATGTCATAAAACCACAGTTGGAATCAATTAAGCCCCCCCCCCCCTAAATGGTATTAGTCAGATATAAACTTATAACAATGAAGTAAATTCCTTTGTATCGAAACTGATAAGAACCATATGCGAAGATCCTTAGAAATTCTATAAAAGGTGCAACCACGCCCCCTCTTAAAACCCCCCACAAAACATGCCCGAACCTGTTAGCGACCCGTAAAAAGCAGATAGGGATGAATTTAAGAAGATGATAAAAATCGTTTAGCAGGACTCATAAATTAAAGAAAGAAACATGAAAATGGTTCAGCCACACACAATAACATAATAAATCACTCTAAAAATAAATTCCAATGATAACCATACAATACAAATGGTTCTACCACGCCCCCTCCCAAGCCATTAAGACATGTCTGGACATGTTTACGTATAAATAAAAAACAGATGGGTATAAAGGTTCACTACCTTTTAATATCATCAAACCTGGTGGGTGGTCCAATTAGAGAAAGGACAAAATAAATTCAATTGATAACAATGCAAGGAATCAAATGACACTTTCTCCCCCCTACTCATAAAAATTTAGACACGTCTGGACGGGTTTACGTATAAATAAAAACAGATGAGGATAAATCTTTTGTTATGAACCAAACATAAGCATACATAGGGAGACCTCAAAACCATGCAAATAATAACAACAAGGGAAGGGTAGGTGTAGAAAGGTTCTACAGAACCTATAGAATTACCAATAAATTATACCCGAAATGTACACAATATCCTAAAGATACACCCAAATAATAGCACTAAAGTAAAAGGACACCGAATGTCTTCATCACCAACCTATACTTTAGTTAATTCGTTTCTAATAAGCAACTTGTGCATGGTAAAATTGGTGTTTTTAGAAAGTATTATATAAATGCTGGTATTTAAATCTAATGCTGGTATTTAAATCTATTCATGTGTATTTTAGTAGTATTCGTATGAAAAACTGGTAGTACTATTTCTATGAAAATTCAGATTTTCGTGCTCATTAAATGTTCTAAACCTAATACAAACACTGATTCTTCCGCCTATACAACTAGAATAATTTAGCATAAGCCTGTGTTTCAAGATCTAACATAGAATAACTTAGCATAAGCCTATCTTTCAAGATCTACTATAGCATAAACCTACCAGTAACATAGAATAAGCCTAGCATAAGCCTATTGTTGAGGATCTAATATAGCATAAACCCACCAGGATCTACCATAGAATAACCTATCATATGCCTACCAGGATCTACCATAGAATAACCTAGCATAAGCCTATCTTTCACGATCTAATATAGCATAAACCTACCAGGATCTACCATAAAATAACCTAGCATAAACCTATCTTTAGAGATCTAATATAGCATAAACCTACCAGGATCTACCATGGAATAAGCCTAAAATAGCATAAACCTACCAGGATCAACCATAGAATAACCTAGCATAAGCCTATCTTTCGAGATCTAGTATAGCATAAACCTATCTTTCGAGATCTAGTATAGCATAAACCTACCACGATCTACTATAGAATAAGCCTATACTAGCATAAAACCTATATTTTTCAGGATCTACAATAGCATAAGCCTATGTATTTAGTCATTATATAAAGTCTAGTCATATTGTATTTATTCACCAAATCGTATCAAAACTAGTGTAATCCTTATGTTCTGAGAGTTTTAATAATTTTTTGCATTTTAACTACTTATCAACTACCAAAACGTATTATGTGAATCTAATTTTCTCGTGAAGTTTTTTAGTAATATTTGTTCATTTTAACTAATTAACGGCTACCGAATAGTGTAAAAACTGCCGTAATTTCCTTTTATGGTATTAAAATGTACTATTGTTCTAACCCAGTAACTTTATAACCAATACACAAAAGTAGTACACCCTTACTGTAGAACCGCGTCGTAGCTTAATTTTCAATAAACTACGTAAACCTTATCGCAATTAAAACTGGTTCTTTAGTATGACATAAGCATACATGGAGACCTTAAAATCATCAAAGAACAACATTACGGGAAGGGTGTGTGTAGAAAGGGTTTACTTGAACCTATAGAATTACCAATAAATCATATCCTAAATGTACACAATATCCTAAAGATACACATAATAATAACAATACAAAACATGAGTACACCTAGAACCGCGTCGTAGCTTAATTTGTAAATGTATTTTGCCATGTAAACCATATCTCAATTAAAACTTGTTCTTTTATATAAGAATAACATAAGCATACATGGAGACCTCAAAATCATACAGAGAATAGCATTACAGGATGGTGTAGAAAGGGTCTACTGAACCTATAGAGTTACCAAGAAATCATCCACTAAATGTATACAATATCCTAAAGATATACCAAAATAATACCACTAGATCTACGGGACTCTGACTGTCGTCACCATCGACAAGTCATGTGATGTCATACCAATACACGAAAAAGAAATTCAAAATTCTCGCCAACAACATCACGTGATACGTGACGTCATCAAACCCCCCAACCATATTTTCCCCCTTCAGGCACGGTACCATCTAGAGTAAAGAGATAGATAGAAAAGGAGGGGGACAACAAATGGGGCTACGTAAAGGCAGTCTGTCTGTCTGCTTATTCTCTCATGCAAACACTTTTAAAACCAAAAACAATATAGATTGAATAATCTGTCTTTGCACGTGCTCTTTAAAAAACAATTTGAGTTTAATTTTGGTAAAAAAACGACGATAAGTATTTTTTTCAAATAATTGATTTTTTATAATCGTGTGTTTAAACTGAAAAATTTCGGTCATTCAATTTTCTTCTCTTATCGTATACTTTTCTGGTCTTCGTCCACTAAGACTTTTTTATTAAGCTAATTAGAGTCAAAACTACAACAAAGAAGGATCCAAAAAACTTCTGCCGGCCAACAACTCTTTTTTGCCTCGAACGAAAATCAAACGTTTTCCTCTCCAAACCAACTGCTTAGACTCTATTCCGACCGTTTTTGGGACTTGGTGTGATACAGGGGTATCCTATTCGGCACTCCTCAATCATGATCCATTACAAGCAGGTCATGCTAGTTAAAGCTCTAGGGTTCCCTAAATCTACTTTACAATTGGATTCATATCCAATCATTTTTGAAACTTGATGAACGAGTTGCTCCTTTTATTATTTGATAATATAAAAGCCATTAGTGAAACTTCAAGGCATATGTTTAGTTTTAGCCTTAGCCTCTTAATTCTAGAAATATTACAGATCTTTATATCTGCGAATTAGCTAAGACTTAAGGCAACTACTGCAGTTACAATACGACAGCCTGGATTAATGGGTATCTGAGTATGAAAATGGCGGCAAATTGAAGCCGAAAACAGATAAGACCATTGCTTAGGATATTGGGCCGCAGGCTTTGTACTGGAAAAATCTATCTTAGTACTTAAGAGTATGGAAAACTCTATCTTAGTACTTAAAAGGTATGGAAAACTCTATCTTAGTACTTAAGAGTATAAGGTCTATGCAAATTTTCAGCCTTCTGGGTAAAGTGGTTTGGGCTGCGCGTTGATCATCAGTTACTGACAGTTATTCAGTCAGGTTTTAAACTTATATAGGCAGGCTATAACTTTAAATCAATATTCAATAACGTTTTGTATCATGAAGCACAAAATCAAATCAAAGGAAATAAAATGGGTGATTATATTAGGCTTGCAGAAGAAATTTGAAGTGTTGTTATCATTTTAACTCGCCGCAAGCTAGACGATCGAAACATCACCACCAAGTCTTTTTAGAATCTTGAACCAACTAACTTCTTTAATGTTAGGATGATCTGTACTGACGAAAGTAAGTATCCAGTTAGCAAAATCAAGAACGGCAAGACTAACATGTCCATCTTCATCGCAGTTTTCCCATCCTCGAAGGCTTTAGGTGGTTCAACAAAAGCGTTTCTTGCCCCGAAACGAATTTTGTCTAAACTTTTATAAAACATTCCGGAACTGAAGAGTACGTTCGTTCTACAATTGTAAAAATTTTCATATTTAAGTTTAACATTTTGGTCTTATAATTTTACTAATTTGAAACCTTAAGCCTATCATACTTTCTGTAAGTCTGGGTCAAAATAACTTTTACCACACTTTATAAAACGACAGAGCGGAGTATTTCTTGTTTATTGCTACCCTGGTGGCGGATATGTCATAAACAGAACAATACTATGGTTATAAATAAAATAAGTCGTTTAAAGGGACGGAGGTTAAACTGGATAATCGGTCCTTGACGGTAGAATATGATGGACGCTCGCAAGCTCAAGAATAGACCAGGGCTTTGTGCTTTTTCCACATCGTTGCTTTCGTTGATAATTTTAATGAGGATAAGCTCTGCATACCGCTATAAACACGAGCGATGCCGATGGTAACCTTCATAGAAAGTTAGAAGGGATTTCGAGGCGCCGTAAATCTGGTAGATAGACTCTCTTGTTGGCGGATTTGCTATAAAACGTACAATATGTGGGTACAGGGACGGAGACTAAACGTGACTAGAATTATGATACTAAGTCCGTGTGTGTAAGTTATGAGGGATCTTGCGCGTACCCAATAATAGACCGGGGGCCTATCTATAATTTTCATAGATCTTGAATCGAAGATATTAGTATCAATCGAACACGTTTTCGAACTGTTTATTATGAGAGAGTTAAGTAGGTATTGTGCCATTAAAGTTTAAACTGAAAAGTCAATATGAAAATAAATATTTTATTGAAATTGGCTAATACCTTACTATTTTTACAACCATAACCCACCTTAAAACCTACATTTTGTTGTCCAAATTTTTAATCCCACAGATCAAATCGTTTAACTTTTTCTCTAAGTTTCAGGCTTAGGAGATGGTAATACCCGTTAGCTACGTTTCGCGCCTCCGTTTAAAAATATTGAGGCGTATTTAAACTCGAAATCCTTAAAGCCATTCTAAACAAGCTACTGAGTTTCAACTTCACCTCTTTCACAGTCAAAATGGATGTCGCCAGGGCTCGAATACTTACATATGTCTTAAGATCTTCCGCGCTTCGGGATGTAGAGATTTACGAAATGGAACGTGTGCCGTGATGGATCCATACGGGTTTTTCGAAACATATATGTATTTTCTTGTTTTTTCGGATAGATCTAATAGATAAACATATATCTGGACCATCGTTTTATAATGAAGATAGCATACTGGCAGCTTTTCCAGGTCATATTCCAAGCAAGACAAACTATCTACTTGGTTTTCCAATTTATATAATTCGTGAACATTTTTCTTCCTTGGCAACACTTCTGACTTAATTGGAACAAACTAAAGTTAAAAAATAATGTAACGTTAGTTAAATTCAGAATATTAGCAAGATGAGAATACAGTTTCGAATCTTGTAAAAAAGGTCATGTGTCATAATTATTCACATTTAACTTATAGAGGACTTTTCAATTACAAATTGTTTATGCTTCCCTTCAGGCAAATGTTTTAAAAGCATAATTAAACTTACCCATTCTTCTTCTGGAACTATACCATCATATAGTTCAAGATTGGGAACTTTGAGAATGTCTAAGATATCTTCAACGTACGATACGCGATCCGGTACTGTTATTTTAGATAGCAGCAGACCAGTAAAGGACATGGATATGTTAAAAATTGCAAGTATCCAAAAAGCCCAGAATAGCCGAAGAGTCTTATTTCGAAAAATTGAAACATCATCTAAATTCCAATAAAAATTGTAGATTTTGTATTCACGTAATAATTCTTGGCGTAACTTACTTCCCACATTAATTGTGGTTTTCAAAATACATTTCAAGTATTTGAAGTATAATGATATAAAAGACCGTGACTGTTTTAAATATAATGCAAACGACGCAGCAAGCACAAATGGTGTTATTAGTAGCGCTAAACATATTGATATCCAAACCTGAAAAACAAAGGGTTGCTGCGGCTTCAGTCGAAGAGTCATTGCCGCGAAAAAAAAACGTTGCTTCAGTCAAATAGGACAACTTAGCAATTCAAAGATTGTAAGATAAATTATTGGACTGAGGGTAAGAAATTAAAATTTTAATAAGGTTAATTTCTTCGTGAAATGCTGTCCTAAACGTTCTCTATATTATTCGATATGATTTAAAATCTTACTCCTCTGCTGAAAGACCGAAATATGTCAAAATATCGCTTTTCCTTCGATATAGGCGATCCCGTAAAAAGATGTGTTGACTCGACACCCATGGCATTCGAAAACTCAAGGACGTTGAAATATGACGGGATTGGCATACAAAATATCATTCCGATATCGGAAACCTTTGAATTAAGTATATTTAAACAAATATTGTAGCTAAACATAAAATTGAAAATTGCACGATTGAGGTTGAAATGGTCATTTCTGTTATAAGAACCCTTGAATTTGACACTCACTATTGCAAGAATTGCTTTCAACCTAAAATCCTTC
The DNA here is from genome assembly GCA_019434445.1 of Phalangium opilio. Classification (NCBI taxonomy): domain Eukaryota; kingdom Metazoa; phylum Arthropoda; class Arachnida; order Opiliones; family Phalangiidae; genus Phalangium; species Phalangium opilio. The sequence goes on from JAEQBA010000871.1 coordinate 259,594, forward strand.
GCTCTAACCATTCTAAATTACTAATAATTAGAATTTTAAACAATTTTTTATTTCTCGCGCCTCTATTTGGTTGAGAACGAGTAGGGTTTAATTCGAAAAAAAGTCACTATAGAATTAACTGTCCATAGAAAGGGGTCAAACGGATGGCCATATAGTGTGGTTTCGAAAAACGTTAGTACGCTTAACGGTTATTGATCAACTAGCTTTTACTCGCGGAGTCGCTCGCTTGCAATAAGAACTTTCATCAAAATTAGATAAAGTATGGGTAAGCTTTACTGATGACTAATATTTTTATAGCACCCTAGGAGCGAAGGCACTCGGCGTTGCCCGTCAGCCCGTCGGAACATTTTTCATTACTTTTCATGCGGACATTATTCCATAAAGGTTTTTAAATTTCTGGCCGCCATTTAAAAAGATTGCAGCAAATTGAGCCTAAAAGACCATTCAGCCCGTCTATATGTAGGTTAAAGAAAACCAGTGTACTAAATATTTGCGATATCGGTAGAAAAGCGCGGTCTTTGTTGCATGGTGAAGATTTTTTACATTTCTGGTCACCATTTATTTAGATGTCGGATTGGAAATTTTTTTCTTAGTACGCGCCTACTACTTATGAGTAACGTTCTTGCAAATGTTTAGCCTTCTAGGGTAAGCGGTTTGGGCTGGCCCTTGATTATTAGTCAGACAGTCAGTCAGGACTTTAATTTATATGGATATAGATAATGCCCTCTTCACAAGCCTACGATGCTTCTGTCTCTCTGGCGGGAGCTACATAAGTTATGCTTACTTTATTGGCTAAACGTCCAAGCATAGTTTCCACCTTTGTAACTTCAGAAGCGTTAAACTGAATCTTCCATCTAAAAAAAGATGATGATACTTAATATCATTAAACGTTTACTCGCGAACTCGCAATTAATAATAATTTAAAGAAATATTTAAAAAACCATGTTTTACCCAAGTCTGTTTTTAATCATGTCTGTAAAAATTCCCACTATGCCCATATGTAATCCAGAGACTTCTTGGGTATCTTCATTTAGTTCTATTAAGCTGGGAAACTAATATAATTTAAAATTCATTTTATTAGTATAATTAAAAATAATAGGATATAATATTAATATAAATAAAATGATATATATTAATATAAATAAAATGATATACAGGTGTTTCTGATAAGAATGTCATAAATTAAAGGGTGTGTTCTTTGGGTCAAATGAGTGAAAAGTGTCAAAGAATATGGGGTCTACAACGCTTAGTGTCGGAGGTACGGGCCCCCAAATATTGACCCCCAAAACGTGAAAAAATGTCACAAATATGGAGTAAGACATATCAGCTTACTCATCTTGTTTAGACAATTCCAATACCCTACCATCTTAGAATTCTAATGAGCCATTTTCTAGCAGAAGTGTATTATTAAAGGTAGAAGTGTGCAAGGATTGGTCAATAAAAGTTGGTTCAAAGTGACAAACAAAGAATAGTTTCCAGTTAATGTATAATTTATTCGAACATGTACAAAGTTAGCAGCAGTTTTAGAGGTATAGTTCAAAATGCCCACCATTAGCGTTAATGAAAACATGTGCCCGTCTAACGAACGACTCTTGGACATGTTGAAAGATGCCTGGTGTGTTTCGGATTGTTTCACACCCTTCAAGTATTCGTTTTCGCAAGTCGTATACATCACGGACTTCACTCTTGTACACCAAGTCCTTGAGATGATTCCAAAGATAGAAATCACACGGATTCAAATCGGGAGATCTCGCCGGCCACGCAACTGATCCTCCACGTCCAATCTACCTCAAGGAAATGTAGCGTCGAGATGTTCTCGAACCATACGGCTTAAGTGCGGTGGTGCCCCGTCATGCATAAACCACATGTCACGCAGCAATGCTAACGGTAGGTCCTCAAGTAGTTGCGGTAAAGTCTCTCTTAAAAACTCGAGATATGCCTCGCCATTTAGTCTCGTTGGTTGAAAATGAGGCCCTAGTAATAATATTAAGTGCAAACTTGTAATTTGGTGTTAGACGCAGCAGGCCCAATAACTTCTATTAGTCAGTGAAATTTCAAAATTTTACCTTTAACCAGAACAAAGATACAAGGGCTTGAAAGTTCCTACACTGTTAAAAAAAGATATTTTGAAGGTACTACAAAATGCCTCCGCGACCTTTTTAGTACCCATGAACGTATTCTATTAGTTGTCTCACAGTGCGGGTATTTAATGATTCCGAAAGAGGTATTTTGAAAATATAAGTTATATAATGAAACCTTTTAGAGTTTCAGCGCTTCTGGTGGTATGTTATCGTACCCTGGAAGTAGAAAAGGACTTAACAGATTCCTTTAGAGAGATTTTTTAGCTCCGGCGTGCTGATTATAACTAACACTACTGAAGTAAAATACATGTTATAATACTTCTAGCCCAAATTCTCTAAAACTGACTGTTTACTTCACCATTAGCACTAGTAATGGCAGCGTAAAAGAAATCTCTATTGGAATATTATAGATAAACATAAGGAATAGGTTCGGTAGGTTCGAATAGGGTAGTGGTTATCTACCCGAGATTTAAATTTAAATCTCAAGTTTCCTAGCTAGTGGTTTTTCTTAAATATTTAGTGACATATAATTAATATATATTATTTTCTTTGACAGTAATATACACTAGCATACGTTACATCATTTAAAGGCAATACAATTATGATATAAGGCATACATAATTAATATAAAGTTTGAATCCGAGCTTCAGTCGCCATTCAGAAAATATCCATGTATATGTGACCCAGAATTTCCTTTACACTATGAGAGTGTCACACCTTCCTTAACAAGGGGAAGCAAAATTTAGTAACGTCAAATCTAGAGTGGTTGATCCCTTGTTTACTATGCGAACTCTCACGGTCCCGCAAGCCTACGGTGCAGACACTAAAAGGCGAGATGGAAGGCAAAATTTTACCCTCGTCCCGTAAGCCCACAACACAGACACTAAAAGATGAGATGGAAGGAAAATTTTACTCTCGTGTCTTTCCGTCTCTTTTACATCGAAGTTGTGTATTGCTTACCTTGTCTGAAAATGATTCAAGCCCGGGGTAATTAAGGAAAAGTTAACAAGTTTTATATGTGCCGCAAATATTTTTGATGGTGCGAAAAAATAATTTAGACCTGTTTGTGGGTTTTATTTGACACCTACAATGAGATTTAAAATAATTTATAGCCCAAAGAGATTCTCTGCTGAATGGTAATATTTACATGGAAGAGCTTTCGAATGAATGGGATGGGTTTGAAGATATAAAATCATAGCGTTTTCGTCAAGTTTCTGAGCTCCAGTAGCGGAATGGATAGAGTGAATTGGATGATCGAAGAAGTTAAGCAGCATCGAGAGCCGTCAGTACATGGGAGTGAGATCTCTTGAAGGTTGAGTTGGGTTAGTAATAATTTATATAAAAAAGAATGTTACGCTTTTTCCAAAATATTTAAGTTTATACCTATTAAAAGTATTATCTCCTACTGAATAAGGTAATTTTTATTTTTTGAAAAATATATAAAGCACAATAAAACGCTCCAGATTTGACTAAAAGTAAGGCAGCCCCTTAATCTTTTTTTCCACCACTTATTCATAAATTACCGTAAGAAGGTAAGTAAAAGCTTAAAATTCAGCTTTTTTAATATAGATATGTTATATGAAGTTGACAATTTTCCAAGTCTTAGTGTTTATCTTTAATAAAACAAAACATCGTAACTTTAGGAGGTCAAAATCTCCTTTTTTGGTAATTTTCTGCAAAAACATGCAATTTATGATGAAACAACAGTGTAAATAAATTATAGAACTCTTTAACATCTTCCATTTACGATATTAAACATTGCTATACAATTAGTAGTTCATTAGATACAGCCGATTTAAACTTTCCTTAAGCCGCCATCTTGAATAGCTGGGCGATAGACAGTGGCCATCACACGTTTTTGCTAACCCTAACCTACCATCTTTCCGAATATTACATTAGTTTTTAGTCCCTAGAGTTGGTATTCGAAATAGCTCATGGAATAGATATATCGGTATCGGTTTAAACTGGTATCGGCCCAATTTCTAGAATTTTGTGCTAAAAACATGAAATAGCAATAAATCGCAAAATGGGTAAGAAGAAGAAAGTGGATGCTGCTGTTCAAAAATTATTTGAGCTGCAAACATTAAAACTCGGTGTTTTAAAATAACGTACGATACTATGCTAAAAATAGTATGGTTATGTTCATGTGATATGTTTCATTATTTAGCTTAAAAACGATCAATATAATATATTTTTGAACTTTTGTAAATTACCATGAACAGCGTAATTTACCATTTTCCAAAATTACCTTAGTTTACGAACCCCAGCCATGCCCCTTTTCTCTTCCAGTTGGAGAAGAAATTTATAGAATGAATATAAACCGGCATTGTCTCGTATGAATAATGCCGATGCTATATGTCCCTACAGCAGACCCGAGTTTACACATTATAAGCCTATGCAAATATTAAACCACTTCTTGATTAAATCTAGGTAAAACTTGAATAGTACTTAACAATTTAAAACAAGATGGAACAAGAATATCCAAACCGTCCGAAAAGATTTTGAGAAATTCATATAGTGCTTATTCAACCCGGATTTTCGAGTAATGCAAAGATACGTAACGGATACGACCACAATGGCAGTAGTAGGGACTATACAAATAGCCACGGATCCAAGATGGCCGCCACCCCAAGATGGCCGCCCTCTCCCCATCTACCAAACTCAAACCAAACTTTTCAGACAAGTCTGGACTAGCCCGAGCTCCTGCCTGTTAGTTTCAACCGCCATGACATCATCTTTTTAACTTAAACTAAAACTAAAAGCTATAGTCAACCTTGACGTCATCCCTGGCTTGCTGACATTGGGTGTTACCCTTTAACCACTCCAGCTTTTCTCTCTGTAAGCCTAAAGTTAATAAAAACACGGATTTTAAAACATCAAATATTTACTTTTTATAAGATGTACAGATATGCGTAATAAATAAATACAAAATATATAGTACAAAATAATCAACAACCAGCAAGGATAAACAAACATGTTTTAACGAGTTCATTTTTCACATTGACCCCGTATCGTTATTTGACTCGGAAGTGCAATCGGCGGAGGGCCGTTTGGGTTTATTTTCCAGCTGTTTTCTGCTTCGCCGCTCAATTCGTAAAGAGTTAACAAAATGTTGACTATTAACCCGTAAACAAAAAAGAAAATGAGGCATAGCATATTGGGCGGGTTACAAAAGCAAATGATATTTAAATAGCTAGTACGTGATATATATGTAATATAATAGCAAGGAAAGCGATATTGTTGATTGGTTCCTACTTGGCTTATTAGGCGGGGTGTAAGTAAAGAGATAAATTTCATTGGATAGGTTAATTAAGGCGGAGCTAAAAAATAAGCCTATAATTATAAGTCTGGAAAGAATATACAAATATGCAAATAAAGATTTTAATAACAAATATTATACAATAACATTAAAACAAAATAACAAAAATATATAAAACTAAAATATTTACATAAAAAACCCACCACCAATAAAAAATTACTAGACGCCGGTCGACCCAAACCCCCCATTGCCGCGTAACGTAGGGGTTAAACTCTAGAGATAACATAAAAACATGTTACAAGTTGAATTCTAAATTAAAAAACTTGAAAATATTTACCGCCGTTTCCACCGGTCTTAGCAATATAACCGGGGTCACTATCAATTGGGCAACTCTATTGCCCCGTTGGATAGTGTAGGCGGTGTCCCCGACGTTGGCGATGACGACTTTTAGGGGTCCCCGATAGTCGGCGTCTATTATTGTTAAGAATTATTATACTTTTACGCACTATAAAATAACTAATAAACATACCTATCGTCCCCTCGGCAACAAACAGCCCTTGGGCCGTTAAGCTGCTACGGCCAACAATGCGGCCGTAGCTGTTCTCGGGCAGCATAACGCCTAACCCAGTCGACACAATTTTGATACCGTGAGGGTCGATTACGGTATCCACTGGACAATATAAGTCCAGTCCGGCCAACTGGGGAGTGGCACGACGGGGAGTAAGCGCTGCCGGATGGATTTTGATCACGGGCAGGCAGGGCAAACGAGGAGCGGTGGAAAAAGACATCTTAAAGTGGTTTGGATGGTGTTTCAGAAACAGAAGTTAAACAACTGATAACTTTCATTTTGAAACTTGGGGCTTATATACAAAATTAGCGAGGTCAAATCTAATAGTGTCTAGCCAATACTTTCAAGATTCTTAAAGTTCAATAAATAGCAAAAAGTTAATTAGATATATACGCATAAAATTACAAAATCTCTCCGAGGTCTAAGTTTTTTTTCGTATGCAAAAAAGTTGTCTAGGCGTGTTTTAAATAATTCAAACGAGATCGTGTTATATAAAAAAAACCCTTTAGCGAAGGTTAAAAAGAAGTTACTTTGATAGATGCCTAAGGGGACAAATATTATTCGTATGCAAAAGCTTGTTTAGGCGTGTTTCAAATAATTAAATTTGAATAATTCTCACGAGATCGCTTTATATAAGAAAAACAATTTATTAGTGAAGGTTAAAACTAATTACTTTGGGAGGGACGGAAATTGTTTTTTTAACATGATTTAAATCTAAATAAATGTATATTAATATTAAACTATAGAGGTTATTTTTTATATAGATAGATATATTAAGGTCCTCTTTAATCTTTAGTATCAACTTCGCAATAAAAAATGTATTTTAGGTTAAATTAAAAAATAGCGTATCAGACATAATTATATTTTTTTTAACTCTTAATAAGAATAGAATAAGGTTGTGTTATAAAAAACCATGTCTGGGCCTGTATTCTAAAAAAAATGGCCCTGAGATTTTGGGTATAAAAGCTCGAGCATGGGCATAGGGTTTTCACAATCAATCCAGCCATGAGTAGCAAATATCTTCAAGAATCACAGTCTATGTTTGACTCTCCACCGTCTTCTCCTGGGGATCGAGCCGGAACCAGCAGCGGTAAGCGCACCATAAATCAATTTTGAAGCCCGACCCTGTCGAGGTGTTAATCGACTCGGACGACGAGACGTTCGTCCAAGACGTACTACAAAAACACGTCGTTGGCATTCACGGAATTGAAGGGTCGTACCGGCTGAGGAGCGACGGCCAGTACTTCGAGACAAAAGTCCCCCGCGAAAAGGGGACTATTTTGTAGACATAAGTGTCTACAAATTTAAGGACATAAAGGACTCCCAAGCCGACAAGCTTTGGGAGTGCTCCCACAAACGACTGAAGCGAGTCGTTGACGGGAAAGACAAGGACGCCGTCAAACTCCTCAACGCCTTCCACCGGTTGGTGGAGGAAATAAAGGGTGACGCTCAGGCCACGCAGCAGCCGCCCAGCAAAGTAAGTATCTTATTAACAATAAATTTACAAACCAAAATTTGTTCCAATTTTTTTTATTTCTGATAGAGATTCAAAAAATGAGTTCGAGCAGCGGCAGCAGCGGGAGTGACTCGGAGGGTAGTGAGGGAGAAGAACACGCACAGGTAAACCGGTACTACACAATTGAGCGGCAGATTGACAAAACGAGTCGCAAGTGGCATTGTAAACAAATCGATTTGCGTATAGCTTTTAAAAATTTGAATGACATCCCAACGCGAGATTTTTCGAAAAATTCTCGACGAAGTTATACGTAAATTAGTAACCGAGAATCCCGGGTATAATCGGGTTCGATTTGTTTTAAGCTCCCCCGGATTGACGACCCCCGTTAATATTAAATTTATAAAAATTGACAAATTCACCAGTAAGCGAATTATGCGCACCATCTATAGAGTAACGCAATCTAGTCGGGACTTTGTCTTTAATGGGGAAGATTTTCAGTTTGACATTATTTTTTTAAACCTCGACGCGAATATAGGAGTTTATTATAAGTCCATAAAAAAGAACTTTGGTTAATTTGGATTATTTCGTTAAACAAAATAACCAATTTATTTTTATGAAGAATAATGATAACCTTGTTTTGCTCGGAGTTTAGTTTTGGGTAAAGAGCTGGCCGATCGCAATTTTTATCGCCAAAAAAAAGCAAGGTCCGCCCTTTAACCAGAACAATTTTAAAAACTGAACGCGATAGCACCCTTGTGGGTAATATTGCGAAAATCTTGCACAGGAAAGCCGGAGTCCCCGAAGGTTTCGTTACTCTAGAAGATATTCAAAAATTTCAAAATTATTTAGCTCCCCATTATCGAATCGTGATAATTGATGCTGCGAATAATTTTACCATATTTTTCAAAGGACCCCAAGCTCCTAAATTTATCTATTTATTAAAATTGGCGACCATATCCACCCTGCAAAAACTTGGCACGGCATGATGGGCGGTTGTGTCTCTTGCGATTTATGCTTGAAATCTTTTTACAAATACGAATTGTTAAAAGAGCATAAATGCCCCGAGGATACAAAGCCCTATATATGTTTTCGGTGCCAAGGAGAAGCTTTTCATTTAACCAACGAGGATGTTTTAAAACGTTGCGACGAATGCCACCGCTACTTTTTCCCGGGCCCTGCTACGAAACTCATTTACTTAATGGCACCTGCGCGAGCCAAAAACGATGTTTAGAATGTGGGCGACTGATGGGTGACGATCACGACTGCAATCCCGAATGCTCTCAGTGTAAAATAGTTCATCCGCCAGGTGAACATTTTGTTATGCCTTTGGAAACCAAAATGAAAGCCTCGCGGTTTATTTATTACGACATTGAGACTATTCTTAGAAATAATATCCACGTCCCATTTTATTAGTTTGCGACGTAGAGACTGAAGCTGGCTTTGAAACTAAAATTTTTTACGGCGCCAATTGCGTCGAGCAATTTTTAAATTATTTATTTAGCGTCGAGCAGGTAGTTTTGACTGGACAGAAACGTAAACGTACCAACCGCGCTTTACTAACACTCAAGTCGTAGCTCATTACGCGAAAGCTTTTGATAACTTCTTAATTCTTAACGCTTTAGTCCATAGACACGTCACCCCTGCCGTTATTTTTGACGGCAGTAAAATTTTAATGATTCATCTTGAGGGACCTCAAATTAGATTCCTCGATAGCTTTAATTACATTAGTCAACCTTTGCGTAATTTCACCAGCATGTTTAGCCTCGGCGATGTGGCGAAAGGATTCTTTCCATTTGATTTTCATACCGAAGAAAATCTTAATTACATTGGCGTCATCCCTGAAGCTTCGTACTTTAACGTAGCTCAAATGAAAGCCAATGATTATCGAGATTTTCAAACTTGGTACGCGTCAATGGAAGGATCTATTTACAACATCAAAGAGGAGCTTATTAAATATTGCATTCAAGACGTCAAAGTCCTAAGACAAGGCGTCGAAGCTTTTAGAAAAATTTACGTAGATCTAACAAAATTAGACCCTTTTTGCTTAAAAAATATTACTTTGGCGGGTGCTTTAACCACTATTTATCTTAACAATTACTATAAACCTTACAGCATGGGTATTGTTCCTTCTAACGGCTATAACGCAAAATTTAATCACAGTCAGATTAGCTTAAAATATCTCGCTTGGGTGGAAAAACGGAAAATATAAAATTGCGAACGGCTTTAAGCTATGGGGGTGAATATCGGGTGGGTCGCTATTAGTCGACGGCTATAGCGAAACTCCGCCCAAAATCTACGATTTCCACGGTTGCTACTTTCACGGTTGTCCATGCCAAAAACTTAATGCCTACAATACCCAACTCAAAGCCAGCAACAGATTTCTGTACGAGCGGACTCTAGATAGAGAGCTGTTTATTAAAGAGAAGATGGTCGGGTATGAATATACCTCGATTTTTGAGTGTCAATTTGCTAAGCTTTTAAAAGAAAACGCCGAAGCAAAGGCTTTCTGCAAAAGTTTAACTTTTCGACCTCAAATATCAGCCCGTAGCGCTCTCTATGGGGGACGAACGGAAAATTTTGTTCTTAACTGCCACGTGCAAGGTGAGGAGAAGAATTTTCTACAAGGATATTATTTCTTTGTACCCGAAAGTTTGTCGCGATTGTCCGTACCCTAGCGGCCACCCATAATCTATAACAGAGATTTTGACAAATCGCCAGGGTGGTATTTTGGCGTTATGAGTTGTCGTCTGCTGGCCCCTCAAGATCTCCACATCCCCTTAATTCCCTTTCGCAGCGGTGGTAAATTAGCTTACGCCCTCTGTCGCACGTGTCTAGAATTGCGAGCGGAAATCTGCGAACACACTGTCAATGAACGGGCTTTCGAATCAGTCTGGCCAACGGTCGAAGTCTATGCCGCTATGGAAATGGTTTAAACTCCTCGATATATTCGAGGTTTACCATTATCCAAAAACGGAATATTTCTTTGCCCAGTACATGACTGATTTTATCGCCTTGAAAGTGAAGAATTCCGGATTCCCGCTCACAGGCAAACGCCTCTGCAAAAAGAGGCGTATATCGCTGATATAAACAAAATGAAAAGCTTTCTCTCTGACGTGGCGGATATTCAATCAAATCCTTCCTGCGTAATATCGCTAAAATTAATTTAAATTCTCTTTGGGGTCGCATGGCGTTAAATACGGGAAAGATTCGCAGCATCTTTATCAACAATTATTACGAATGATACGATACGCGAGCGATTACACTCTGGAATTAGTCGACTTACGTCAGTTACGGAGTCATCGCTCTCTTATCGTACAAAGCCAAAAGCGATTACGTTTCGGACTACAAACTGGGTCGGCCATTGTGGGGAGCTTTGTTTCTTGCTACGGGCGACTCGAATGAACAAGATGTTGCTTCAATTAACCGCGCAGCTTGTATTGTGACAACCGACTCGATAATCTACC
>JAEQBA010000871.1:272817-299170 GCA_019434445.1 Phalangium opilio
TATTGTTTGGGTATATATCTAGACACGTATTAGACGCTAAAGTTAAAAAAAAGTCGTCATTCATGACTAACGTCTGTTTATCAACTAACCCCAACTTCTTAAAAAAACCTTATTTTTACATAAAAAGATCGTCCATAGCTCGGTAGACTGGCCGGGATTTGAACTCGCACCTTTTTGGGTATTACATTAGTAGACCCTGCCTTTAACCACTGAGCTATGGACGATCTTAAAATACACGCCGTTTATCTTCATCAAAAAAAAAACTTTAAAAATTCTTAAACTTTTAAAGTCGTTACCCTTGAAAAATCTACGTAGCTAGGTAATTGACCTTACCCGATTCCAATAAAAAAGACAACGCCCTGACTAGTTCGAGCCGGTTTCAACCTGTTTTCAAAGCGGTTATTATATAAGACACGCGGCTTTTAATAGTACGTTTCCATACGTGGTCCATAGGGTGTGGTCGGTAAAAAATAAATTTTTTTTATCTAGAGAACTTGTTTAATATTAAATCTGCTCTCGGTCATTTAGTATATAAGCTCCGTGTTTCATGAAGAAAGTTATCAGTTGCTCAGCTATGCTCTTAAAAGTCCAACTAAAGATGTCTTGCTTTAACTCGTAACGCTTTTGTTGGGTGAGTAAGGACCGAACTCAATTTTCCAACCGAAATGAGACCAAGGGAAAGAGACCAAGTTCGATTCATGTACTGGATTTAAGTAGCTTTTCAGGACAATCTCCTGCTCTGCTACATTGGTTGCACTGAAAAGCTGCGTAAATTTGTGTGAAGTCGCATTTTTTCGCGTCCCACCACTCAACGTCGGCCATAGTTCGCGACCAAATGCAAGAAATTTACGTGAGAAATCCGGAGAATTTGGTCCCGGATGATGTTGAGGAGGTTCATGAATCGCCCTTCATTGCAGTGTGATTTGCGTCCATACAACGGACTATCGCAATGAAGGAAAATCGAGTTTAAGTTAAGTCCTGCTACTTCTTCCGCGGCAAGACTTAATTTTACGTGTTTTCCATTGGTCTCTTGAAAGTGTTCGTAAAATTTGTGTGTGAAGTCGCCTCAGCCATCAGAATGCACGAGCAAAGCTTTTGGTTGTGGTTCGATTTCATTCACAAGGTCGGCTGACGCTGCAATGAAGGAGAAGTTCTGGCTCAAACAACCAGACCAGAACAAGAAGACCAGCCCCCCACACTGGCTCGGATGTAACTTCCTTCGGGAGGTAAAGGGTCAACGAAGAATTTTATAGGGCATGGCCCGTACAACCCGACAAGCCCTACCACCGCATAAGGTTCTGCGTACCCTGCACCAGTTGGAGCACGTTCTCTTCGGTGAGGCCTTGACTTCGATGTCCTTTTCAAACTTAACAGCTGTTCGCTCGATCAACGTGGATACGATTGGAGCCGAAATGCCCAGATCTTCATGAATCAATGGAGGCATGTACCACCAGAGTGCCTGAAAAAAGCTGGTGGCCGACGCCCCGCTGGAGTGAAGGCCGCGTTGATGTCGTGAAATTGTTAATAAAACGCGGCGCTAATTACGATTTAAAGAGCGGCTTTCAGTTAAGATTTCGACTAAAATATCAAGTTTTGAAAATCAAAATGTCACTTTGAGCAAGATGCTTTTTACGCTAGAGATAAGAACAATTACCTTCAAAATTACGATTTAAAGAGCGGTTTTCATTAGCGGTAAAAGTGGCGGTAAATATTTCTAGTTTTAATTTAATCTTTGTTTATATTTATATTCTTGTTATTCTCTATTTATATTCTTGTTATTCTCTATTTTATTGTATATATTATTTGGTATTTGTTATTAAAAAATCTTTATTTATATATTTGTCTTTGTTTCTCAGACATACTTTAAAGGTTATTTTTTATGGCAGGAAATTCAAACGAGAATCTTACAAAATAACTAGACTGGTTTATTAAAAGAACTACAGCCTCCGAGGGTTAAGCCGAGCTTGTTTTGGGGGAAAAAATGGGTAAAACCCCTCTAAAGAGTCATAGCATGCTGGAAGGTAGGGTTGGTCAGGTAGGAATTTAGCTTAATCTTTGTTTGGAAGTTTGGTGGATGATGTTCTGGCCGCCATCTTGGGGTGGCGGCCATCTTGGATCCGTGGCTATTTGTATAGCTATCACTACTGGGTTTATCAATTTAAAAATTATTATTTTACATACTTTTTGAATTTTTTTTATTAATTTCGAAAGACCCTGAAGTAAGGATAATACAATTTAAACACAATATCGTTATGCATCAAATGACGACCAAAACATGCATCGGCCGGGAATCGAACCCGGATCTCCCGCGTGGCAGGCGAGAATTCTACCATTGAACCACCGAGGCTCTGCCAAGAGTAGAATATGCAAAATGGTATTTCACCTGAATATTTGATAATCAAACCAAATATTTCTTTGAATTATTATCTCAAATAATATTTTTAGAAGGGTTTATCAATTTAAAAATTATTATTTTACATACTTTTTGAATTTTTTTTATTAATTTCGAAAGACCCTGAAGTAAGGATAATACAATTTAAACACAATATCGTTATGCATCAAATGACGACCAAAACATGCATCGGCCGGGAATCGAACCCGGATCTCCCGCGTGGCAGGCGAGAATTCTACCATTGAACCACCGAGGCTCTGCCAAGAGTAGAATATGCAAAATTGGTATTTCACCTGAATATTTGATAATCAAACCAAATATTTCTTTGAATTATTATCTCAAATAATATTTTTAGAAGGGTTTATCAATTTAAAAATTATATTTTACATACTTTTTGAATTTTTTTTATTAATTTCGAAAGACCCTGAAGTAAGGATAATACAATTTAAACACAATATCGTTATGCATCAAATGACGACCAAAACATGCATCGGCCGGGAATCGAACCCGGATCTCCCGCGTGGCAGGCGAGAATTCTACCATTGAACCACCGAGGCTCTGCCAAGAGTAGAATATGCAAAATTGGTATTTCACCTGAATATTTGATAATCAAACCAAATATTTCTTTGAATTATTATCTCAAATAATATTTTTAGAAGGGTTTATCAATTTAAAAATTATTATTTTACATACTTTTTGAATTTTTTTTATTAATTTCGAAAGACCCTGAAGTAAGGATAATACAATTTAAACACAATATCGTTATGCATCAAATGACGACCAAAACATGCATCGGCCGGGAATCGAACCCGGATCTCCCGCGTGGCAGGCGAGAATTCTACCATTGAACCACCGAGGCTCTGCCAAGAGTAGAATATGCAAAATTGGTATTTCACCTGAATATTTGATAATCAAACCAAATATTTCTTTGAATTATTATCTCAAATAATATTTTTAGAAGGGTTTATCAATTTAAAAATTATTATTTTACATACTTTTTGAATTTTTTTATTAATTTCGAAAGACCCTGAAGTAAGGATAATACAATTTAAACACAATATCGTTATGCATCAAATGACGACCAAAACATGCATCGGCCGGGAATCGAACCCGGATCTCCCGCGTGGCAGGCGAGAATTCTACCATTGAACCACCGAGGCTCTGCCAAGAGTAGAATATGCAAAATTGGTATTTCACCTGAATATTTGATAATCAAACCAAATATTTCTTTGAATTATTATCTCAAATAATATTTTTAGAAGGGTTTATCAATTTAAAAATTATTATTTTACATACTTTTTGAATTTTTTTTATTAATTTCGAAAGACCCTGAAGTAAGGATAATACAATTTAAACACAATATCGTTATGCATCAAATGACGACCAAAACATGCATCGGCCGGGAATCGAACCCGGATCTCCCGCGTGGCAGGCGAGAATTCTACCATTGAACCACCGAGGCTCTGCCAAGAGTAGAATATGCAAAATTGGTATTTCACCTGAATATTTGATAATCAAACCAAATATTTCTTTGAATTATTATCTCAAATAATATTTTTAGAAGGGTTTATCAATTTAAAAATTATTATTTTACATACTTTTTGAATTTTTTTTATTAATTTCGAAAGACCCTGAAGTAAGGATAATACAATTTAAACACAATATCGTTATGCATCAAATGACGACCAAAACATGCATCGGCCGGGAATCGAACCCGGATCTCCCGCGTGGCAGGCGAGAATTCTACCATTGAACCACCGAGGCTCTGCCAAGAGTAGAATATGCAAAATTGGTATTTCACCTGAATATTTGATAATCAAACCAAATATTTCTTTGAATTATTATCTCAAATAATATTTTTAGAAGGGTTTATCAATTTAAAAATTATTATTTTACATACTTTTTGAATTTTTTTTATTAATTTCGAAAGACCCTGAAGTAAGGATAATACAATTTAAACACAATATCGTTATGCATCAAATGACGACCAAAACATGCATCGGCCGGGAATCGAACCCGGATCTCCCGCGTGGCAGGCGAGAATTCTACCATTGAACCACCGAGGCTCTGCCAAGAGTAGAATATGCAAAATTGGTATTTCACCTGAATATTTGATAATCAAACCAAATATTTCTTTGAATTATTATCTCAAATAATATTTTTAGAAGGGTTTATCAATTTAAAAATTATTATTTTACATACTTTTTGAATTTTTTTTATTAATTTCGAAAGACCCTGAAGTAAGGATAATACAATTTAAACACAATATCGTTATGCATCAAATGACGACCAAAACATGCATCGGCCGGGAATCGAACCCGGATCTCCCGCGTGGCAGGCGAGAATTCTACCATTGAACCACCGAGGCTCTGCCAAGAGTAGAATATGCAAAATTGGTATTTCACCTGAATATTTGATAATCAAACCAAATATTTCTTTGAATTATTATCTCAAATAATATTTTTAGAAGGGTTTATCAATTTAAAAATTATTATTTTACATACTTTTTGAATTTTTTTTATTAATTTCGAAAGACCCTGAAGTAAGGATAATACAATTTAAACACAATATCGTTATGCATCAAATGACGACCAAAACATGCATCGGCCGGGAATCGAACCCGGATCTCCCGCGTGGCAGGCGAGAATTCTACCATTGAACCACCGAGGCTCTGCCAAGAGTAGAATATGCAAAATTGGTATTTCACCTGAATATTTGATAATCAAACCAAATATTTCTTTGAATTATTATCTCAAATAATATTTTTAGAAGGGTTTATCAATTTAAAAATTATTATTTTACATACTTTTTGAATTTTTTTATTAATTTCGAAAGACCCTGAAGTAAGGATAATACAATTTAAACACAATATCGTTATGCATCAAATGACGACCAAAACATGCATCGGCCGGGAATCGAACCCGGATCTCCCGCGTGGCAGGCGAGAATTCTACCATTGAACCACCGAGGCTCTGCCAAGAGTAGAATATGCGAAATTGGTATTTCACCTGAATATTTGATAATCAAACCAAATATTTCTTTGAATTATTATCTCAAATAATATTTTTAGAAGGGTTTATCAATTTAAAAATTATTATTTTACATACTTTTTGAATTTTTTTTATTAATTTCGAAAGACCCTGAAGTAAGGATAATACAATTTAAACACAATATCGTTATGCATCAAATGACGACCAAAACATGCATCGGCCGGGAATCGAACCCGGATCTCCCGCGTGGCAGGCGAGAATTCTACCATTGAACCACCGAGGCTCTGCCAAGAGTAGAATATGCAAAATTGGTATTTCACCTGAATATTTGATAATCAAACCAAATATTTCTTTGAATTATTATCTCAAATAATATTTTTAGAAGGGTTTATCAATTTAAAAATTATTATTTTACATACTTTTTGAATTTTTTTTATTAATTTCGAAAGACCCTGAAGTAAGGATAATACAATTTAAACACAATATCGTTATGCATCAAATGACGACCAAAACATGCATCGGCCGGGAATCGAACCCGGATCTCCCGCGTGGCAGGCGAGAATTCTACCATTGAACCACCGAGGCTCTGCCAAGAGTAGAATATGCAAAATTGGTATTTCACCTGAATATTTGATAATCAAACCAAATATTTCTTTGAATTATTATCTCAAATAATATTTTTAGAAGGGTTTATCAATTTAAAAATTATTATTTTACATACTTTTTGAATTTTTTTATTAATTTCGAAAGACCCTGAAGTAAGGATAATACAATTTAAACACAATATCGTTATGCATCAAATGACGACCAAAACATGCATCGGCCGGGAATCGAACCCGGATCTCCCGCGTGGCAGGCGAGAATTCTACCATTGAACCACCGAGGCTCTGCCAAGAGTAGAATATGCAAAATTGGTATTTCACCTGAATATTTGATAATCAAACCAAATATTTCTTTGAATTATTATCTCAAATAATATTTTTAGAAGGGTTTATCAATTTAAAAATTATTATTTTACATACTTTTTGAATTTTTTTATTAATTTCGAAAGACCCTGAAGTAAGGATAATACAATTTAAACACAATATCGTTATGCATCAAATGACGACCAAAACATGCATCGGCCGGGAATCGAACCCGGATCTCCCGCGTGGCAGGCGAAAATTCTACCATTGAACCACCGAGGCTCTGCAAAGAGTAGAATATGCAAAATTGGTATTTCAACTGAATATTTGATAATCAAACCAAATATTTCTTTGAATTATTATCTCAAATAATATTTTTAGAAGGGTTTATCAATTTAAAAATTATTATTTTACATACTTTTTGAATTTTTTTTATTAATTTCGAAAGACCCTGAAGTAAGGATAATACAATTTAAACACAATATCGTTATGCATCAAATGACGACCAAAACATGCATCGGCCGGGAATCGAACCCGGATCTCCCGCGTGGCAGGCGAGAATTCTTCCATTGAACCACCGAGGCTCTGCCAAGAGTAGAATATGCGAAATTGGTATTTCACCTGAATATTTGATAATCAAACCAAATATTTCTTTGAATTATTATCTCAAATAATATTTTTAGAAGGGTTTATCAATTTAAAAATTATCATTTTACATACTTTTTGAATTTTTTTTATTAATTTCGAAAGACCCTGAAGTAAGGATAATACAATTTAAACACAATATCGTTATGCATCAAATGACGACCAAAACATGCATCGGCCGGGAATCGAACCCGGATCTCCCGCGTGGCAGGCAAGAATTCTACCATTGAACCACCGAGGCTCTGCCGAGAGTAGAATATGGAAAAATTGTATTTCACCTGAATATTTGATAATCAAACCAAATATTTCTTTGAATTATTATCTCAAATAATATTTTTAGAAGGGTTTATCAATTTAAAAATTATTATTTTACATACTTTTTGAATTTTTTTTATTAATTTCGAAAGACCCTGAAGTAAGGATAATACAATTTAAACACAATATCGTTATGCATCAAATGAAGACCAAAACATGCATCGGCCGGGAATCGAACCCGGATCTCCCGCGTGGCAGGCGAGAATTCTACCATTGAACCACCGAGGCTCTGCCTAGAGAAGAATATGCAAAATTGGTATTTCACCTGAATATTTGATAATCAAACCAAATATTTCTTTGAATTAGTATCTCAAATAATATTTTTAGAAGGGTTTATCAATTTAAAAATTATCATTTTACATACTTTTTGAATTTTTTTTATTAATTTCGAAAGACCCTGAAGTAAGGATAATACAATTTAAACACAATATCGTTATGCATCAAATGACGACCAAAACATGCATCGGCCGGGAATCGAACCCGGATCTCCCGCGTGGCAGGCGAGAATTCTACCATTGAACCACCGAGGCTCTGCCAAGAGTAGAATATGCAAAATTGGTATTTCAACTGAATATTTGATAATCAAACCAAATATTTCTTTGAATTATTATCTCAAATAATATTTTTAGAAGGGTTTATCAATTTAAAAATTATTATTTTACATACTTTTTGAATTTTTTTTATTAATTTCGAAAGACCCTGAAGTAAGGATAATACAATTTAAACACAATATCGTTATGCATCAAATGACGACCAAAACATGCATTGGCCGGGAATCGAACCCGTATCTCCCGCGTGGCAGGCGAAAATTCTACCATTGAACCACCGAGGCTCTGCCAAGAGTAGAATATGCAAAATTGGTATTTCAACTGAATATTTGATAATCAAACCAAATTCTACAGGGCCGGTAGGCCCTTGTAGATATGACTTGATACTCTTTTGTAACGTTAAAGCAAAATTCACATGCTTTTACCATTTTTCCTATGGAGATTAACATGGGGTTTTTCGTGATATTTAGCCACCTCTAACTGAAAAACTAGAGCGAAGTTACTTTTCGGAATACTCTTAATTTAACAATTATGTATTCAAGGTGTGCTATCGGCTAGTTTAATTTAAATCAATTAACTCTAAGTATGTTAATTTTAGTTAATTCTGAAAGTACGTCAAAATTACTTTTGAGTCAGACTATCTAGCAGTAGACGCTGACAGATTACTTTACTATTTCATCCGAGCTTGAGCACCTTTATATGTATTTTCTAATTAACTGTAGCACCCTTAATAAGAAATAGGTCGTTATCAGGTCGAATTTTCGTCTAGAAAAGTAATTCAGGTAAATAATTACAGTTAACAGAGGTTTTTATATCATTTAAAGTAAGTTTTTGAACGTTCTTTACGGCCAAGGCTTAAGTTGTATTTTAGTTTGTCTATGTAATATAGTATTTATATAGTCTTTCCCCTTTCAAGATAAAAAAAGCTCATTTCCAGCTCTGTATTCCAAAAATACGCAGTCTGCTTCGTTTCCTGCTACAAACAAATATATGAGGACTGAGGTATACAGGGTTTCATTATTTGTTAATCTCACGAAAATGCTACTAATTGTGAAGGTGTGTGATATATTTCCTTAAACTAAACCAATGTAGAGGAATTTCCATGTTTACATCAGCACAGATTCTCTCAACGTAACCACGTTGGAAACGGAGAGTTACGTATGAGGTATACTGGGTTTCATTATTTGTTAATGGTTTAGAAATCAACGGTAGTGTTTTCACCCTGTGAAGAATTCAACTTCAAAATATTACAGGAAAGATCACAAAATGTTCAATGTGTTTTCCTACGGCAGTTAAAAGAGTGGTGTATAGGTTACTGGTTAGCGCAGTTCACTCAACATTCTCATTTGAGGACAGGTATACGCGGTTTCATTATTTGTTAATCTCACTAAAATGCTACTAATTGTGAAGGTGTGTGATATAATTCCTTAAAACTAAACCAATGTAGAGGACCAGATTATTCGTTAAAACAATTTTGGTCCTATTGAATCAGTTATACTGTGATGTTACGTTATCATTTTATAAACTATTTGTTACCAACAGTGGATTGTTTAATTCATAAGTAACAGTGGTGCTGGTTAATCCAGGAGGACAGTGTCGTTATATAATTTAATTAGTCAAATAATTTTCATGTTTACATCACAGATTCTCTCAACGTAACCACGTTAGAAACGGAGGGTTACGTTGTTTGCTATTTCCACAGTCCACGTTGCCGTTTGTTTATTGGTTTAAATTGCTATGAATTGTATAGGTATTTGATTTAATTACTGGTATTCAAGCTAAACTATAGAATAACATCATTCATTAACATATTGTATAGATAATCTTTACCACAAACCTAGCACAGGATATGAAAAAAATTTAACGCAATGTGTTGGAAATAATAAAAAACTCCTCTAAACATTAGAGTTAAGGTGAATTATTTATTAAAAGTCATTTTATAAGCTTAATGAGCACTGACGACAAGTTAATTTCAACGTAATTAAGTGTAATTAACGTGAAATTAAACCCCGAATGTACATTTTTTTTGGATGAAAACTCAGATAACTCTTAAATGATGTCCTTGATTAAGATTGTATCTAACCAAGCCGTTGGTAAAGCCCCATGTTTTCTCTTTCACACTTAAGCTAATTTAAATTATCTCGAAAGCACCTTAATAGGCGCGAAATTCAAAAGTTTAGGGTAAAATAAGAATCGAAAACTCCACTAAAAATTGCAATTAAGGTGAAGTATACATTTAAACTCATTTTATAGCCTAAATGTACACTGCCAAAACACAATCCTACGTTAATTTTAACTCAATTAAATATAATTAACGTGAAATTAAACCAAAATATACATTTTTGGATAAAAGCTCAAATAACTTTTAAATAAACTGTTTAAACTACCCAAAAGTTTAGGGTACCATAATGATGAATATATGGCAAAAATATTAAACTGCACTAAACATTGCAAATAGGGTAAAAAATTCAAATAAATTTTAAGCTTAATCCACTCTCACGAACCACGCTCAAATTAAGATTAAAACATCACAAGTTTTTCGTACAGCCACAGTAGTTTCCTATTTCACTTTCAAATTAATCTAAATGATCATTAAAATACATCAAAAGCGCATACATTAAAATTTTAGGGTAATTGCAATTTAAGTTAATATTTTATTGAAACTTTTATTATAAAATAAATCCACACAAGATAAACAAGATAAGCCGTTAAATTAAACTCAATCAAGTATAGTTAACCTAAGAAAAACATTAACATGTACAAAAATGGGCCAAGCCTCGCTTCGTGCCCTCTCCGCCCTAAAAAGTTCTGAGATCCCATGTAGAGCCAAGTCTGCCTTTTGTTCTCATTCAATCGCCAATTGAACAATTATGTTATAAATTAAGTCCTTTTCCTAATTAATAACCAATCTTCTTTGACTCTATCATTATTATACATCTTTGTTCGTATCAAAAATATCGTGACTTGGCAATCGCAAGTAAGTAATATTAAAAGGAAGTCGAAGGGATATTCACTAAATCGTTTATGGTCGAGGGGATATGTACAAGTTTATAAGATGAGTCATGCACAACCCTATGTACAAATTATATGGTGAGTTATGCATAACCCTATTTACAAGTTTATAAGGCGAGTTATGCATAACCTTATGTACACCTGCGCTTGCCAAGTCACGATATTTTTGATACGAACAAAGATGTATAATAATGATAGAGTCAAAGAATATTGGTTATTAATTAGGAAAAGTACTTAATTTATAACATAATTGTTCAATTGGCGATTGAATGAGACCAAAAGGCAGACTTGGCTCTACATGGGATTTCAGAACTTTTACGGCGGAGAGGGCACGAAGCGAGGCTTGGCCCATTTTTGTACATGTTAATGTTTTTCTTAGGATCTCACTTCTTTTTGTAGACCCTCTCGTTATACTTCGGTAGTTATATTAAAACAAGACCCTCTCGTGGTACTTCGTTTGCCAATATAATCGCTAACGTTTGTCCATATTTACGCTGAATTACCCCTTTCGACCCGCAGAGAATATGCAATAAAGATTGTACGCGATATCCTAATAAAAGAATGTAGCATCAGTTACGACACATTTCTATTAAACTACTACTCCTATTAGCTTTAATATATATTTAACTTTCGGTTAACTTTGGACCATTACGTCCTTTCATCAAGAACACACACTATTTCAGTTGAAAAGACGGCAGCGCCATCTAGTTTTAAAATAAAGAACTAAAGAACAATTTTATAAAAAATTCGGGATGTTTTAATTTTTCTGTGCTTTATAAAATAAATGAAAACTAAATCCTGAATTTTAAGTTTCTATCTCCTCTAGAAGTACCTTAGAATTTTGATGATCGGTGAGTGAGTGAGTGAGTGACAAAATAAGGTAAATTTCACCTGCGATATTTCGAAAAGCATATAGGGTAGGAACTTGAAATTTGGAAACAATAGCTAGGATTGACAGTCCTCGCGGCAAGCAAAATTTCAGACTTTCACCTATACCCATCACGAAGTTACAGTGGGCTTAAAAGTGCCACGAGTTGCTTCGAGAAAAGGATGTCAGTGCTCGACTTGGCTGGGAGCACGGCAGTGCTCCCAGAATGTGAAAGATTCGTGTTTTGGGTAAATTCATGGATACCTTATAATTAAACTAACAAATCTTTCACCCAGCCTCCATTTTCCTGTTTAATTCTTACGATTAATTAAATTGTCATTTTAAAGCTTTTTTCCCCATTTTGAAAAGAGAGCCATTGAAAAGGCGTGATATTTAAAAGTTTTGGGGCAAAGTAGTGATTGTTCTGCAAGAGTCAAACAGTCACTCCTCTAAAGTTTGCAGAATTTCTTGTTCAAACTCGTATAATAAACTGAAATAACACTAGTAAAAGAAGATAAGCCGTTAATTTCAACTTAATGATCATATTTAATTAAAATTAATCGAAAACAACAGGTTTTTTTTGGGTAACTATAGATAACCCTTAACTGAAATAACAAAATAAGATTAAACTACGCCAGTTGTTCTTTCAGCCTAAATGTTTTCCTATTTAACACTAAAATTAATTACATTATCACTATAATGCATTAATAGGCTCCAAACACAAAATTTTAGGGTAAGGAATGTGTCAAAATGAAACTTTTCCATTTAAATTTTAATATATCATTAGCATAGTTCGCCAAATCACCAGCAACAATTTAATCTGGCAACATTCAATGTAATAATGTTGCCAATAAAACAAGGGCGTCTAGCCCATAACTAAGCCATATCACTAGCCATCTCTCGCTATCCCTAATTCAATAAATTTTCTTCTACTGAAATACCACCTAGCATACCAGTCAAGTGGGGGGAGCAACAGAAAATTTTAAAGCACAGTCTTACGATAAGTCTTGGAATTTGGGCCTCAAATTACAACCTCTAATCGAATCCGTTTGGTACACATCAACGTCAACGTAAATGTTCAATGTGATTACCATTGTGGTGCAGGCACTCTTCATCTGTCCATGTCTTTCAATTACTTTACAAGCAACGAACTCATGACGCAGGAAGTCCAAGTAAATGCCTTCAGAGATTTTCTTATCAAGAAAAAGGGTCCGATAATTTGGTTTCCAAGAATGCCCTCCCAAAAATGCACGTTATGAAGGTTTAAGGTACCATCCTTAAATAGCCTCGTCAGAGAACAGTACCTTTCTAAAAATAATGGATCGGCTTCAATTAGTTCACGCAAAGGTTTTGCCGTTTTGGGTAATCCTCGTAAACATCATGTTCAATTTTCCCTGGTTTGAATACACTGGCATTTTGCTAAAAGACGAGACTAACTAATTAAATTCGGTCCTAACTGCTACGTAACGACGATTAGTTTTCACTACGGCCTTTTTTCTCGGTTCCTCAGACAACTCGGACCTTCTGCTTCAAAGTCATTCCCAAAGAAACCTTTATGTTTTCTTTATTTTGTTCATAGTTTAAGGTTAGGGGGCCGACCTTTATTACAATGGTTTCTTTTTTCGGTATTTGTGCCTTTTTAACAGGCGTATTGTTAAAATTGTAACACTACAGAAATTGTATTTCAAATGGGACCGGCAATACCGCAACGCTGAGCCGAAAAACTGGATGGTAATTGTTTGGACCTATAGGGTCAGGACATTGGAGGACCAAACATACCGTGGTGTCACGTGTCGAATGTTAAAGCGACCTTCACCACTATACATACTATGACCTGCTGCTCAAGCTGACAATCTTTGAAAACTCAACTTTGAGGAACTTCCGGTCTTTTTAGATATAAAGGGGCTTTCAGTGTCGCTAAGTAGTAGAATTACAGTAGTTGGTCTCGTTTCCTAGCAAAATGCCAACTTATTCTAACCAGGAAAAATTGGGCAGCAAGTTTATTTTGGGTGAAGGTCGCGGTAACATTCAACCATAGAGAATTTTACACATGTGTAAAATTCTCTCTGGTTCAACTAAAGGTAGTGCTTTATGCCGAACGGTCTCCACACCGACATTTGGGTGCGAGGACTTTCGTCATTTCGATAGTGCAAGATCGTGAACGTAGAAGAGACTGTATAGTCTGTAATGAGGATACAGACTTTGACATCGTAGAAAGTTTTGAAGCCAATCTCATGCTTGTAGTAGAGCGGTGGAACAAGAAGTTGCACTAAGCCATTCTACTGTTCGTGCCAGTTTACAAGGGCATTACTACAGGCATAATCATATCCCCCTACATCAAGCCTTAACGGACGAGAAGTACCTAAGACGGCAATACCATTAGTCTTGCCATGCGTCATGAGTTTAGTGGTTGCAAATGTAATGCAAGACACGGACAGTCATCTGGAAGAGTGCCTCAACCACAATGGTAGACACTTCGAATATTTACGTTGAGTTGTTTACTAAACAGTTTAGAGGTTGCAATTTGAGGCCCAGGTTCTAAGACTAATCGTAGGACTGTGCTTTAAAATATTTTGTTGCATTCACGCATATTCTCCTGTATTCTTTGTGTATCTTGCCACTCGTTGTCACTTAAATACAATAAAACATGAATTCTAAACATTTATTTACACCCTGTATAATTTAGCACGACATCACCCGTTGGCAGTATTGGGGGTTGTACATAAAGGAAGCTGTTGGTCTGATCTCGACAACACTGTATATGTATACAGTGTACGAAACAAATATTTTTCTTCCATATTTCAAATACCGTCGTTTTTAAACTTTTCATAAATAAAGTACAACACAATATGCTTATATAGACATCGTCTTCAAGCTCTTCTACTCATGATGCATTTCCTCAAAAATTCTCATTGATATATGTTTAGAGTGTACACAACAAATAAAAAAATTTATTCTACATTTCAAATACTGTCATTTTTGAACTAACTTCATATATAAAGTACAACATTATATGCTTTTCGAAAACTATGTTATTGGATATGAGTTCATATAATTAACTATACTTAAGTACTTCTTTAAGCTATTAGAAATAGATCAACCCCAAATGTATGTCGGTACAAAAAACATGAAATTATTCAAATTTTAATTACATTAAGACTGAAGGGACAGATATTATAAAAAAACGTCTTGGTTTGGACCAAGGCCGAAAAAACAAACGATATGTCTGAGGTTTATCAGTTGACTGAAGTTTCAGATATTGCAATTTCTTTTTAAATTACTTTTATTCCTTTAATCCTTAATCAATATTTAATTCAATCAACTTATTTTTACTGTTAATCGATCTATTCCCTCTAAATTAATTTCAAAAATTACATATCTACGCTTTTTCAAGAATAATTCCATTTTCCGAAAACATTTTATCATGAAATTAATTATTTTGAAGGGATTTCGTGTCGATGATTACTAAGTTGGAAGCACAGTTTTAATTCTTGTTGCCTTGACAAATTTTCAAGTTTGCACCAAAAAAGTTTAAATCTGTTGTAAGTTGCTGGGAAGACTGATGTCAAGAAATTATGATAAAGAATTTATTTTGCTCAAACTAATTTATAAACTTATGTTGTCTACTTAAGACAAAGCAACAACCTCGGTCCTGTCTTGTTTCTTTTAGTAGGTAGCTCTCCTTTTATGCACTGGAAAAATATGATATCGGTGTAAATATAACCAAAGGAAAGGGTAAAGTTTACATAAAAAGAAATACTTCTCAGTTCCGATGACTTGTTATTTCCTGAGGAAATAAAATGGTTGAACACATCATACCTTACCAGAACTGCCATGGACCGATCGTACACAAATTACATAAGGAGAAACTAAAACACTGGGGCGATGCCGCCATTGGGGTCTTCTCCCTCTCGCCTAGAAGCACCGCTAGAGGCAGTGCGAGTTGACTTTCCTCCCGCCTGTAGTGAACTTTGGCACCGTCTGACGATGGCCCTTGGTGCAAGGAAGAATACCCCAATGGTCTCCTCGCCCCTGTGTGTTTTCGGAAATGGTCTCTACGCCTGATAAAATCATTCCGCGTAATACGTAACCGGTGTACAAGCAGGCCCGTAGCCACGGGGGGCACCAGGGGGCAATGCCCCCTCAAAAATATATCCTGCCCCCTCAAATAAGATTTCGGTTTGCCCCTAAATGCCCCCTCAAAATTTTCCAATGCCTTCTTATCAAACTAACTTTGCCCCTGTAATGAATATTTTCATTTTGATACACAAATATTCAAGCTATTTAGAATGTATATCAACATATTTTAGACTTTATTGTCTTTACTTGTGTATATTCCTGATACACTTGGATTTTTTTACTTGATATATCCCTGATTCATTTGTATGTTTTAAATTCACTTTTGATATGTATCCCTGATACACTGGAATTTTTAGCTTTTTGTGGTTATCCTTGATATATATCGCTGGTTTTGTCATCCAGGACCAAAATATTATGTCGGGGTACAGTGAGGGGTCGGACGTTTTGGAAAAAGTGTTCGGGATTTTGAAATCCAATTTGATTTCTTCGGATTCCGTCGGATTTCGTTTGATTTCAGAATTCGATAAAATCCAATGAATTTCATCGAATTTTGAGATTTTTCCCGTGATTTCGACGGATTTTGCGATTTCTTTGGATTTTGGATTTCGTGAATTTTGTAATGGATTTCACGATTTCTTTACTGATTTTGTTTCTGATTTTGTGATTTCGCTTCTGATTTCGTGATTTTTATGTTGATTTCGTGATTTCTTTGTTGATTTTTTGTTTTTTTTTCTGATTTTATGATTTCTTTAATGTTTTGTGATTTCGTTGCTGATTTCGGATTTTTTATTTGATTTCGAAATCAGCATTGATTTCGGATTTCTTAAGTTGGATTTCACGGGTAGCGTACGGGAGTTCATGAATGACCGACCCCTCGGGGTACAGACTTACATTTGACGCCTCAACAGCGACTTGCGAAGTTGCGAGGCAAACTTTTCCTGCCCTACTGGCGTATTTTCACTTTAACGACGAGCTATGTCACTTGAAAGAAAGTGAAACTTAACTTCCCTAGCCTACGAAAAAGATCTGACTAGAAATTTAGATTTAGAATTGTTTATTAACAATTTATTTATTTTTAAACTTTTTAAAAAAAGTTTGATTTTCAAATGTTAAATGAGTGTCAATAATGAAATACCTGCTTAAATATTTATTGTCTGACATTTTGATATTTATGTTATTCTATAAAAAAAATTCCATTTGCCATGCCCCCTCACAGAAAGATACTGCCCCCTCTGCGTAACTTTTCTGGCTACGGGCCTGTGTACAAGTAACGCCAACAATGTAGTAAGGGGTGATGACGTTCCAAATCTAGATTGAGTTATGGCCAAGAAGCTTTGAAGTTCGGAGAGGGAAACTGCAGTGCAACCTTTCCTTCATAGTCGCGACAAAAAAATGTAACATTTCGATATTCGAAGTTAAATGTATAAATTCGCGTCCCCAATATATGCATCCACTATCAAATATTTACATTTTCCTTTCGAGTTATATCAAAGATCGCTTGCTCTTTTTAGACACTTCGTATAATATTTCAAATATTCAATATTCGTCACCCAACACGTACTCCCTTCAAAATAATTAATTTCATGATAAAATGTTTTCGGAAAATGGAATTATTCTTGAAAAAGCGTAGATATGTAATTTTTGAAATTAATTTAGAGGGAATAGATCGATTAACAGTAAAAATAAGTTGATTGAATTAAATATTGATTAAGGATTAAAGGAATAAAAGTAATTTAAAAAGAAATTGCAATATCTGAAACTTCAGTCAACTGATAAACCTCAGACATATCGTTTGTTTTTTCGGCCTTGGTCCAAACCAAGACGTTTTTTTATAATAGCTCTATGGGACTATAGCTATTTAATTGGCGTGAAACCAGTTGATCACGCGAGAATTTTTAGAGATATGTTAGTTTCTAATTTTAATTATAAAAGTTGTTATCTATCTCTATAAATATGTTATCATACAATTTTTGTTAAGCCTTGGTACCTTGCACGCTTTATTGCGCTAGCGTCATTTATAAAACGCCGATGACCGGAGAAAAGCTATGACGACAGACCTCACTGGTAAACATTTCCAAAATCCGCTGTCTTTTTTGGTGAGCTCTGCTGAACGCAGCCCAGACCAGTGAAAGGTCTGATCGTAATCGGATAATAGCTTCGTGTTTTCATGCTTTTTATGGTACGCATTTACTAGCCACAAATAAGCTTTGGTGTTATGTAACGTTAACAGTCATGTTGACAAACTAAGAAAATCGTTGAGATGAAACGAGAGGATAGTGTTTACATGGCAACCCTGTTGTGTATATGGCTTTGAACATATAGGGCATACAGTTGAGGAGTAGAAAATTGGGCCTTTACAAAGACGTAAAGGTAATATCCCTCCAAAGTTTTATCTCTTCATTTCCCGTTTTTCCCCAATCGGATGATTTTAATGTGTACAAGTATATCATTATTGGATGTAAAATGTCGTCTGATTTACAGTATATTTGCTATGCTTTGTATACTGCTTTAATATTTCATAAATTTTAACTTAAGAAACATTTCCATATCTGGGTAAATAAGTTTGTAAGTAGTCGTCTTGACTCGGAGACGTAATATTTTGGTTTTCCCAACTTGTATAATCATGTCTTCAAAAGTGAAAATTTGAATATCTGTTACTTCAGGCAGTTAATATTGTAGCCTTATCTTTTACACTTTCCGGTCTTTGTGTACAATGACAGTTTTTATTAATATCTGTCACTTCAGTCTTCATATTAATTAAAATTGTTTAGAAAATATAGGAGAGAAAATGTCTCAGGACGTTGCAAGTCCATTGGTAATCTAGCTTAATTACCAGCCGTCGGCAATCCGGCTTAATTACCAGTCGTCGGTATTCCTTCTTAATTACCAGTCGTCGGTAATCCGGCTTAATTACCAGTCGTGGTATTCCTTCTTAATTACCAGCCGTCGGTAATCCGGCTTAATTACCAGCTGTCGGTATTCCTTCTTAATTACCAGCCGTCGGTAATCCGGCTTAATTACCAGTCGTCGGTAATCTAGCTTAATTACCAGTCGTCGGTAATCTAGCTTAATTACCAGTCGCCGGTAATCTAGCTTAATTACCAGTCTTCGGTAATCTAGCTAAATTACCAGTCGTCGGTAATCTAGCTTAATTACCAGTCGCCGGTAATCTAGCTTAATTACCAGTCGCCGGTAATCTAGCTTAATTACCAGTCGCCGGTAATCTAGCTTAATTACCAGTCGCCGGTAATCTAGCTTAATTACCAGTCGTCGGTAATCTAGCTTAATTACCAGTCGTCGGTAATCTAGCTTAATTACCAGTCGCCGGTAATCTAGCTTAATTACCAGTCGCCGGTAATCTAGCTTAATTACCAGTCGCCGGTAATCTAGCTTAATTACCAGTCGTCGGTAATCTAGCTTAATTACCAGTCGTCGGTAATCTAGCTTTATTACCAGTCGCCGGTAATCTAGCTTAATTACCAGTCGTCGGTAATCTAGCTTAATTACCAGTCGCCGGTAATCTAGCTTAATTACCAGTCGCCGGTAATCTAGCTTAATTACCAGTCATCAGTAATCTAGCTTAATTACCAGTCGCCGGTAATCTAGCTTAATTACCAGTCGCCGGTAATCTAGCTTAATTACCAGTCGCCGGTAATCTAGCTTAATTACCAGTCGTCGGTAATCTAGCTTAATTACCAGTCGTCGGTAATCTAGCTTAATTACCAGTCGTCGGTAATATAGTTTAATTACCAGTCGTCGGGTGTTTTGACGGCGTCGCCGCAGTGGCCTCGTTAACGTCACGGCAATATTAAAGCCGTCTTATCGCACCATCGATAGGCCATTCCAACCAACAGGCATTAAGAAGAAACAATCGGATTATTATGAGGCAACTGTACGTTAAAAAAGGCCAATATTGGTCGCGCTGATATTTCCTAATAAAACAGTGTATCCATCTAAATATCGCAGATTGGGGTAGTTTTAAAAATTTAAAATTAAACATACTTAAAATTAATTTTTCTCAAAAACCTTAAAAATGGTCCTAGAAAAAGGTTTAAATTTTGATATAAAACCGTTCCCAAACGTAACAAACGAATATTTCATTTCAAAAGGGTGGCCACAAAATGGCTAAATTTGAAAAAAAACTCCATGTTATTTCTATAGGAAAATTTAACTTTTTCACCAAAAGGGTTGAATCATTTTATGCAAATGAAAACCACCCTTAGCAACTTTATTTTTTATAAAATAAACTAATGAGTGGATCTTTTTGAAATTTTAACCACATATTGAGGGCCCGAATTGTAGTTCTGTGGAATTTTTTCAAAGCAGTTAATACGATACAAAAAAAGTTATAACCAATCAAAAAACCATCCTTATACATTAAAGTCGGTATGAAGTCTTATCTAAGAGAGCTATCGCTCTCCTAGAATTACGCGGACAAATTTTACAACCTGATTTATGTTACTGATTTGAAGTATCTCACCCTTTGGTGATTGCAGATTGCGGGCTTTCGTGGAAACCGGCCAAATCACATCGTATCACCGCTTGATCGAGAGAGACTGGCACATCGAAATGGAACCTCAACATTCGACGGCTGAGAATGAAGTAAACGTACTCAGGTTCAACGACATTGAAGCGAAGTTCAGATTGTGGGCGGCAATGCTTGCAGTCGCTTCTTTCGTTTTCACCGTCGAGCTACTGACAAGATTCCAGTTTCAAGAACCTCTGAACATCATTACGATGAAACGAAAATTGTTAGGGATGTAATCCCTTGCAACAGAACTTTAAACCGGAAACTGATTTAAAACGATTTTTATCCGATCAAACGCATCACACCAAGGCGGTTAAGACCAGTTTTTGCACGAAGCATTGGTGTCGTCTTCATAGTTAAATCACACATGCAAAATAAAACGATAAAATTAGTGTTGATCTTAACATCGAAAAATTAAAAGTCATGTTTTAATGCTGCACAGAGAAAAGCTGATTACAAATTCTAAGACAAGGTATGGAATGGGTATATGCCTATTGGAGCGAATATTTTAATTGTTATTTAACTTTCCAGCCAAATGGCGGCTTTCGAATGACCCAAAGTTTCCCTTTCATGAGCTTCGCATCAAACTAAACTTAGTTTCTAAGACATTGGGGTTATATTTGCAATGTGGTGGTAGGGGGGCAATGCTTGGATTCCCTTGATCCTGGAGTTACTGTAACCGGTGTAGGACTTCCAAACATTGAGCGTCATGAGGATGAAACGTCACATTACAGTAATGTGACCTCTTGTAACCGGGCTTAAAAACCGAAACTGATTTAGTTTCAAATACGTGTAGTAGGCTGTAGGCAATTTCAAACGTACTTGTAACTAAGGTCTAGAGGTCCGTGCACTCGAGCTAAAAAAACTCGCGGATATTTTAAATCCTGAGATCCTGAAGTTTTTCCTCTCTTGACAGCACGTACGTTACATAGAGACTTAGGTTTACGCGTGCTGACAACCGATGTTGTTACAGAGTATATACAGAATAAGCTTACATCCGAGATAAGGAGTTGCCTATCCTGTAAAGTGAAAACAATTTCATCACGCGCATTCTTTATCCATGGTATTAATACAACATTGATACCTAATAACGAAGCAATTACTGAAATCATGTTATAAAATTTTATAATTCTCAGATCTGATATCCATTTAAGTTATGAGTTTCAATAGAAACCAGAGTTATATAACGCTAGTTAACTCTGAAAAATTATATTATTGTCAACGTATCAATTAAGCAATTACTGAAATAGAGCAAACGTCGAATTCAATGTTAATTATTGCAAAAATTTTAAATTATGTATGACCTACTTTTTAATTTTGCTCTAATTAAGAAACACCTCCACCGTTAGAATGCATGGAAAAGATAGACATAAATTACCGGTTATGCTATATAAGGTAGCATTTCTCCCACTTTCATTCCTCCACCGTTAGAATGCATGGAAAAGATAGACATAAATTACCGGTTATGCTATATAAGGTAGCATTTCTCCCACTTTCATTCCTCCAACTCATTATATTACATCTTAGCGTTTTACCCAATTCCCATTTGCCTGACGACTTATAAAGAACACTGGGTTTTGTTACCGAAAAGCGTATATAAATTCCCCATTTTGGGGTTATGGGTTAAGAGAGGAAAGGTTAGTTTGTGTTCAGCTGACTTGGATTGGTTTCAAAGGCTTGGTTCTATCAGAGCGAACTAGGAATAGGAGCTGAAACGACGAATGAAACGATGTAGCTCAATCAACCCTAATTGGGAGATGTGTAATTGGGTGAATCGGAAACGAGCAATCAGTTATTGGGTGAAGTGAAGTTTTGGGAATAGTGTTGGAATTAATTTGGGTGAAAGGGGGTGATCTTAAGGTAGTCTTGCTTGTATTTTAGACAAAATCAAAATTCACTCGGAAATGACAAAACACTGTGGATATTGTAGTTTTGGATCTAGCTGAATCTTCAGATAGAACTTCGATCCTATTGAAAAGCCATCAGCTTTCAAATTGCTCAGTAGCTGCAGAAGTAAATTGAAACCAAATAGTTTGTTTAGAGCCCCTCAGGGAACAACACTAGGTCCAATCCCAAGTGATACCAAAAGTGGATGAGGGGAAAGTATAAAAATGAATATAGAACCTTTGTGGAAAAGCGCGGACATCAAAGGTTCACCGATCACTATTGCGTTTATCAGTGACGGATGAACTTGCAAACTCGCGACTGAAATTTGATCAGACATTTATACTCCTTGGTTAACATTCAGGGTCGACACGATTACTAACGAAAATGGAGGCGATAGTAACTTCGGTTGATTTCTCATTACAATACGCTTCAGAAACGTCAGAAACAAATTAGTGATAACAATTGTGAAGTACAACGTATTGCTGAATCGAGGGCATTTATGAATTTTCCGAGGAAATTATAAAGTTAAAAAGAGAAAAATTTAAGATAATTATCATAAAACGTTAAGCCTTTGCCAAAATAAACTAAACGAGACTTTAATAATGAGGGATAAAAACAATTCTCTCTTAATCCTTGGAAATCAGGGGTAACCGATCTTCTACAATTAACCTTACTTAAACCCATAACAAAACAATTTAGAACCTTACAAGTTACCAACACTGTCCTGAACTTCAGACTACAAACACATTCGAGGAAGTTCTAGGGTGCGTTCAGTAACGCTCAACGGATACGAAACGCGTTGAGCTCCGTTGATCAACGTGACGTTTTGTGACGTATTAGGCTACTGATTCCTGAACGGTTTTTCGCGAACTTAGCGTTGTGTCGTCTGTTCATGGAAATGGATATGCGAGGGCTGGGTCTGCTAAACGAAATAAGAGAAAACTCTCACCAGTAACTTAGACAAGGCTTAGGCTTTTAAACCCAAGAAATTTTCAAGCTTCATAGATATAATCGAAAAAATTTCATAAAGTACCTACCAGACATTATTATCTCGCATTCAGTCGCTGCTACACTGATTTTATAAATATTTCCGAAATTATCCGTCAAATTAACATCTCGAAATCGTTCAGGAAGATAAGTTTCCGCCATTGCCACTACGTCATAAATTGCGTTACTCAACGAAGTAATCGGCTCTTACAGCCGATGAGTTCGATGCCTCTCCGCCTGCAATCATGACGTCAAACCGGAAAATCCGAAAACCGTTCAGTGGCGAATGCGCATTCAACGGAGCCTCCGTTGAGCGTTACTGAACACAGTCCTAGCCAACGCCTACGTTATTAATATAAAGCCTATGCACGGCGCCTTAAGCTCGGGGACAAAGAGCTGTCTTGAGCCGCTTGTTTTTACGCATCAATGATCATAGATGGCGCTTTTCATTTAGCGCCCCACAATTTAAAAAAAGCCGGGAAACTGGGTTTTTATATGAAAGTTATTTATACCAAGACGTTTCTAATAATAAGCAGTTTTTAATTAAAAAATTGGATGGAAATGTTTATTTTTCCAAATTATCACATTACAAAGGACTATTTCTACTGTATCACAAGGAAAGATATCACATTATCTTAAAACGTACATTTTTTCCTTTTTATCTATAACATTAAAATGGATTAATCCTAGAAAGTTTCATCATACAAAAGAATACTTGAAAAACACATTAAGATTAATTTAGATTTCATGAAACTACTCAAGAACACTTTATTGGTAATATTTAATTAATAGAATAACTATATTATCTTAACGGTAAACAACACTTCTTCCACTCCGTCTCTCCCCGTTGCGGCGCCCAAACTGCTGTGCGGGAGCAGGCGGGAGGAAAAATTCGAGCGGGAATCCCAGATTCAAAAAAGCTCTGACGTAAAATACGTCACCAACCTTAACAGTAAAGCGCCTCTAGCGATAGAAGCGCGCGAAGTATAAGGTCCGGCCCAATTAGCCCGCTGCATAGGCTTTATATTAATAACGTAGGCGTTGTCCTAGCATACAACTTAGCAGACGACGGAAACCGCGAACTAGCACAAGACCTACTTTTAGGTAGTAAATAAACCTAATATTGCTACGCCGATTCAACGGCCAACTACGGCGAAAATCTGATGTGTCGCGACTTGGCCATTTTCACACTGTCCCCTCGTCCACTTTTGTTGATACTAAGCTACTATATTTCTTATTGTCGTTCGCGGATGAAACCGAGTTTATTGAAATTGTTGACACTTGGGAATCGCCATAAGCTAAAGTAACTATAACTTCGTGTTATAACGCGATCCTGGACAAAGACTCAACTAACCAAAGTACTAAGTGAAACCAAAGAGATGGTTTTACACAATTGAAGGCCTGACCATAAACAAATTCTTCTTTCACCGAATGAAACCAGTCATTTTTAAAAATAAGCAATATCTAGTTATAGTGCGTTTCATTTAGGGAATCCAAAGTTAAAAGTATATACTACTATAATTACTTAGAATATTGGAATTACTAATATTTTAGTAGACTCGCGATGACTCTCAAAACGAATATGCGCATAAGAATTTGTTTACGAGATATTTAAATTACTACATCGATGTTGATTGATGTATTCTAAGAAGTAAATGGAAGATAAATACTTACTAATTGTATTTGGGAAAAAATAAGTAATAACTAAATGTATTTGTGGGAAAATAAATATTTACAAAATATATTTGCGGGAAAATAAATAATTACTAATTGTACTCATTGGATAATAAATAATAACTAAATGTACTCATTGGATAATAAATAATAACTAAATGTATTTGTGGGAAATATGTGTTTGTGAAAAAAAAATAATAACTAAATGTATTTGTGGGAAATATGTGTTTGTGGGAAAAAATAATAATTACTAAATGTATTTGTGGGAAACTAAATAACTACTAAATGTATTTGTGGTAAGTTTCTACAGCGTTAAAATTCAATTGACCGAGAGGAAACAACAAATAGGCCAGGACAGATAGGCTAAAAATGGGCTTGACCTAGAAAAATTGAACGGAAAGTTGAAAATTGGTACATGTGTTGTTTTTGACCCAAGAAAAAATATACTTAAAGTCCCCTGCTGTAAAGCGCGAGCTTTCGCCGCCATCTTGGAAAATGGCCGCGGGAATGCAAGCTTCAATGTATTCCACGTTCTTCTTCTAAAGTTATGAAAATGGTCCATATTGTTATTGTAACCACCTGAACATCATAGTAAAATTTTACAGGTCTGTGCTTGATAGTTTGGTCGCCATATTGGAAAATGGCTGCCGTAAATGCTGGGTGCACTATATTTCACCATGTTTTTGGAAAATTTACTGATATTTTAATCACTGCTGTGTGAACCTCATTAAAATATTAAAGCAATTCATGAAATAGTTTGGCCGTCATGTTGGAAAATGTCTGTCGGGATTGTCATTTATATACAGTTTCTTATTCAAACATTATGAAAATTGGTAAATAT
Source organism: Phalangium opilio (assembly GCA_019434445.1). Classification (NCBI taxonomy): domain Eukaryota; kingdom Metazoa; phylum Arthropoda; class Arachnida; order Opiliones; family Phalangiidae; genus Phalangium; species Phalangium opilio. The sequence goes on from JAEQBA010000871.1 coordinate 298,490, forward strand.
ATTGTTGAAGACCGTCTTAACATCAATCATGAATATAAAAGACGTGCTGCTGATAGTTTGGGCGCCATCTTGGAAAATGACTGGGGAAATGCCAAATATATTACCGATATATAAATTTTTTCGATATTTCTTTATAGAGTAGATGATTTCATGAACTTACAAAACACCGTAAAAATAACTATTTCCAAATAGGATTTTAAGTTAATTTACATATCGTTAGGATTTTAAGTTAATTTACATATCGTTAGGATTTTAAGTTAATTTACATATCGTTAGGATTTTAAGTTAATTTACATATCGTTAGGATTTTAAGTTAATTTACATATCGTTAGGATTTTATTTTAAGTTAATTTACATATCGTTAGGATTTTAAGTTAATTTACATATCGTTAGGATTTTAAGTTAATTTACATATCGTTAGGATTTTAAGTTAATTTGCATATCGTTAGGATTTTAAGTTAATTTACATATCGTTAGGATTTTAAGTTAATTTACATATCGTTAGGATTTTAAGTTAATTTACATATCGTTAGGATTTTAAGTTAATTTACATATCGTTAGGATTTTAAGTTAATTTACATATCGTTAGGATTTTAAGTTAATTTACATATCGTTAGGATTTTAAGTTAATTTACATATCGTTAGGATTTTAAGTTAATTTACATATCGTTAGGATTATAA
>JAEQBA010000871.1:299868-336313 GCA_019434445.1 Phalangium opilio
TCTGAAACACAGAAAAGCAACCTATATTTGTTGTGTTATCTGCTCATTAATAACACGACTGATTAAAAACGTAATAAGATCAACTTTATTAAGTGTTCGTCGTAACATATTTACCGCTCGGGCGACAACTAACTAGCCCCTCGTTAGCTCGTACTCTTATATAGGCCTACACTAGGTACAAGGTCCAGTTCAATCATCTAAGACAATTCAGTTCAGTTCAGTATCTACATTATACAACATCCTTTCTCTTAGTTAATTTGCATATCGTTAGGATTTTAAGTTAATTTACATATCGTTAGGATTTTAAGTTAATTTACATATCGTTAGGATTTTAGTTAATTACATATCGTTATATTTTAAGTTAATTTACATATCGTTAGGATTTTAAGTTAATTTACATATCGTTAGGATTTTAAGTTTATTTACATATCGTTAGGATTTTAAGTTAATTTACATATCGTTAGGATTTTAAGTTAATTACATATCGTTAGGATTTTAAGTTAATTTACATATCGTTAGGATTTTAAGTTAATTTACATATCGTTAGGATTTTAAGTTAATTTACATATCGTTAGGATTTTAAGTTAATTTACATATCTTTAATATTTTAAGTTAATTTACATATCGTTAGGATTTTAAGTTAATTTACATATCGTTAGGATTTTAAGTTAATTTACATATCGTTAGGATTTTAAGTTAATTTACATATCGTTAGGATTTTAAGTTAATTTACATATCGTTAGGATTTTAAGTTAATTTACATATCGTTAGGATTTTAAGTTAATTTACATATCGTTAGGATTTAAGTTAATTTACATATCGTTAGGATTTTATCTATTCATAAATTAAGCTTGAGGATCTTTTTCACCACTCGGCAACTCTTTGTTCTTACTGCTGGTGGGCTGTCAATGATTGCGATTGGGGGTGATGATTCTGATTGGTTGCTGCTGGATTCTGCTGCTGTCGACAGTTGTGGGCTCAGGAGTATAGTGTTGATTGGCATTGACGGTTGCGATGCGTAGTCTGACTGTTGTGGCTCAGGAGTATCAGAGTCGATTGGCATTGATGGTTGTGATGGCTCAGGTGCATGAATACTGAAGCGCCTTGACGTTGATAGTTGTGGCTCGTAGCTATTGGACTATATGGACTTTGACGGCATTGCTATCAAGTGATACCTATTTCTTCGGATTACGCCCTGAGGGGTATCCAAGATATATGATCTTGGTTCTTCTGCGTGACACTTGACCGTTCCTTGAGTCTTGAGATCAGTTATCACACACTTTCTCCCCTTGAGAGTACGGATAATTCTTTGGCTCTATGACGGTTATCATAATTGTCCTTCAATTTCCTCTGGCGGTTTTCCTTCCTTTGTCGGACTACGTCGTACGGCGGAATACTAGGAAACAGATCCTTAGAAGTTGGCAAGGTGGAGCGAAGTTTGCGTCCCATCAAGAGCTCCGCAGGAGTATAGCCGTTAGCCAAAGGCGTTGATCTATAAGACAAAATGGCGCGACAAGGATCGTCGCCTTTCTTGAGTGTTTGCTTGACGAATTTAACGGCCGCTTCGACAAAACCGTTGCTTTGTGGAAATCTTGGACTTGAGGTTACGTGTGTGATACCGTAAGTTTTGGCGAACTCACGGAATTCTGGAGTAATGGTCTTCTGAAATTGCGGTCCATTGTCACTTTTCACTACTTCCGGAATACCGTGTGTCGCAAAGATTTTCTTGATGGCGTTGATTACCGTTTTGGTGCTCATGTCGCTCAATTGCTTTATCTCAAGATATCTGGAGTAAAAGTCGGTTACAAGTAAATACCATTTTCCTTGCAAATAGAATAGGTCCATCGCGAGTAACTTCCATGGACGATCTGGAAATGCACTGGGACGCAGCGGTTCGTGAGGGTTGCTAGATTCTTTGATACATGTTATACAACTCTTGACTTTGTCCTCAATATCCTTAGAGATCCCAGCCTCCAAACAGCGGACTTCGCTCGTGCTCGGCATTTAGTAATGCCCTGATGACGTTCGTGTATTTTCTCGAGAATATCCCTTCGAAAGGTATCGGGTATCAGAATCCTTGGGCCTTTCATGAGTAAACCTTGTTGAATTGTTATCTCGTCGCGGAACGGAAGATATTTTCGGAGAGTTTGATGGACATCCTTTGGCATCGGCCAACCAACTTGAGTATATTGTCGAAGTTTCTTGCATATCTCATCTTCCTGTTGCGCAATCCATATCTCTGATAAGCGGACGTCTGATACTGGTATGCTTGACTTGACTAGTTGCACATGAGCTATGACCTCGTCTTCAAGCTCGGTGGCTCCCACATCTGGTAACGGACGTCGAGATAGGGTGTCGGCGATTATTAGCTGTTTGCCGGAAATGTAGCTGACTTCATAATCATATCGCATCAGACGCATTCTTAGGCGTTACAGCGAGGGGATAAGTCATCAAGTGGCTTTGTTTGCATAATGGCAACCAAAGGTTTATGATCGGTCTCTATGTCAACTTTTACCCCGACAATGTAGTCCTTGAATCTCTCACAAGCCCAAACCATGGCTAGCGCTTCCTTCTCAATTTGTGCGTATCTTTGCTCCGCCTGACTTAATGTCTTTGATCCATACGCAACTACCCTGAGAGAGCCGTCGGGCTGTTGTTGACGTAATACGGCTCCAATTCCGAACGATGATGAATCAGCAAAAAGAACGGATCTGTTCTTAGGATCAAATGGGGCCAATACCGGCATCGATGAGAGGATTCGTTGAAGTTTGGTGAAAGCGTCTTGCTGAACGTCAGACCACTGCCACTGATTTTTACTGCTCAGCAAAGAGTTTAGCCATGTTTGGAATAAATTTTCCTAGGTAATTAGCCATACCAAGAAATCTTCTTAGTTGCGTTGCGTCTTCCGGTGGCTTCATTCGTGTGATGGCTTTTATTTTGTCGTCATCCGGCTTAATGCCCTCATCATCAATCGTGTGACCCAGAAACTTGACTCTTGTGATAGAAAACTCACATTTCTCGAGGTTGAGTGTCACACCCGCCTTTTCCAGATTACGTAACGTATGTCTCAGGCGAGCGTCATGGTCATCTTGATCCGTTCCATATACTAATATGTCATCTTGGAGGTTCACATTTCCAGAAACTCCTTCGAGTGCATGGCTGATTTGACGCTGGAAGTGCTCTGACGCTGAACTAAGGCCAAATGGTAGTCGATTGAAATAAAAACGTCCAAATGTTGTGATAAAAGTGGTGAGCGGTGTAGATTTCTTATCCAATGGGATTGGCCAATACCCGCTATTTGCGTCCAACTTCGAAAAAATCTTGGCTCCCGCCAACTGACCCGAGACGTGATCCACTGCTGGCATTTGATAACGTTCCCGACGGATATATTTGTTCAAATGAGTGAACTTGACGCAGATACGTAAACTTGGTATGTTTGCTTCCACGTGCATAGATGTTTCGTTAGGACTCGTCTCTGTATCTTTCCGGAACCCTTTTGGTTTGCTCTTCAGCACAATAACCATGGGGGCACACCAATCAGTGGGCTCTTCGATTAATGATATGACGCCACGTGCGACCATCCTGTCTAATTGTGTGGATAACGCAAAAGGCTTGGCATTAGGATCCAATCGAATTGTATAGGGTGTTTTCATCTTGCCCAGGCGCCCGAACAGATCTGGAAACTCTTCACGTGGATTTATTGACGTTACCGGTGCAATTTCTTCAAGCATTTTCACTAATGATAAGTCTTCACTGTCGGCTAGGCCCATAGCGGTATTTGAAGGTTCTGAATGACATAAAGATAGAAGTCTGTCATGACGTCCTTGTATCGAAGCTTGGCCTTGATTCTCCCCTTTGTGTTTAATCGAATTTTTCCTAGACCATATAACAACTTGTCCGACGTGAGCAATTGGTGGTTCTTCAGCGTGGACTCGTACAGCTCCATGGGAATGGTGCTAACCTCAGCACCGGTGTCGACTTTGAATTCAATTAACCTCCCGTTGATTTCTATTGGGACCATCCATTTTATCTTACGTTTGCTTGACACTGGCAAAAGGTCAATTTCTTCCATAAGAGTATAATTCCTGAGAGCAACTTCCTGATCCAGCTTGTGGTCCTTGTTACTGTTTGCCTTCTTTGCCGTGATGGATCCCACATAGAAAGAATCGGCCTCTACCTCATGAATTTGCGACCCTCGACGGCATACCTTTGAATAATGGCCGATGTCGTTGCATGTATAACATTTGGCACTTCTGGCAGGGCATTTGTCTCTTGGATGGTTGTCCTCATCTCCACAACGATGGCAACTTGATGCTCGGTTATATGAAAACCCCCTGTTTGATTTCTTGACTTGGGACGTATTCTTGAAACGTGATCGTTGGATGTGTGGTGCAAATGTTCGGCGGTCGCGACTTCTCAGTTGGTCAACTCCAGCTGTTCCCGTCGTCTGTCTTCTGCGCTCCGAACTCTCTGGATAGCTTGTTCCCACGATAGATGTTCGTCATCTTGTAACCTCTCCGACAGGGCTTTGTTAGAAATGCCCGCCACTATACGATCACGAATTAATTCATACTTAAGAGCGCCGTAGTTGCAATGTTCTGCCATGGCGTACACTGATGTGATGAACTCCTCCGCGGCCTCGCCCTCCTTTTTGAAAGCGTGTGTTGAATTTGGCCCGCTCATAAATAGTATTCCGACGAATAATAAAATGGCTTTCAAACTTGTTAAGGACCAGTTGATGTGTTAGTATTAAAAAGAACTGAACTGAATTGAACTAGCTATAAGATTGTATATAAGCTTCAGAGTGATATGGCGGTTTTGCTCCAAAGCTACACGAAACAGCGTTGTTCATAGAGCTCGGCATTTTCGATCAATTATCCACTTTATTTTATCTTTATCCATACCCGAAAATTATCCACAGAACTTACATGTTAAATAGTATTATAATCCACAAATCAAATTTGTTTATAAATAATCGGTTATCCACCAATCTGTGGATAATTGATCGGAAAATGCCGAGCTCTAGTTGTTCATACTCTAAGCTTTGCTTTGAAACCCATTTATACTACCGATTTCTGTAAGGCGAAACAAGTGGCACATGCTGCACTTCAAACCTGAATTTTAGAGAAGTGTCTCAAAATTGTTCAATTGTTTTTCTTTAAGACGATGTGATGTGAATAATTAACAAGGAAAATGCATAATATCATAAGAAAATAATATATAGCTCCCTATAATATTTTCTTATGATAATATTAACTTAATATAATCTTGTTTTTCGTCTCAAATTTAATAGAGAAAGAGTAATAGACACTTTCTATATAACTAAGAGGGAAAGACAAGGCTCTAAAATTTTGCCTTCCGTATCACTTTTAGGCGCCGGAGCTGTAGCCCTTTTGAATCATGAGGATGCACAGAGAAGGCAGTGTAAAAAACTCCTAGTATGTCCCAATACAGAGGGTTGTCTACCCCTATTTTACATCGAAAAGGTTTTAAGTCGGTGTAGCCCCTTACAAAAATGCTCTTAAGAATTCCAAACGCCATTCTTTGGAACCCTATGGAGCCCTTGGGATCATTTTCTAAAGGAAAATTTCCCAAAGACTTTCTTTGGAATTTCCTAAAGAAGTCTTGAGACAAATGTCCAAAAAATGTCTTGAGATTATTTTCCAAAGAAATTCTTTAGGAATTCTAGAGATAAATTTCCAAAGAATGTATAAGGTTTATTTTCCAAAGAAACTCTTTAGGAATTCTAGAGATTAATTGCCAAAGAAGGTTTAACGAATATTTTCCAAAGAGACTTCAGGAATTCTACAGGGAAATTTCCAAAGAATGTATAAGGTTTATTTTCCAAAGAAACTCTTTAGTAATTCTTGAGAAAAATTTCCAAAGAATGTATAAGGTTTATTTTCCAAAGAAACTCTTTAGGAATTCTTGAGATAAATTTCCAAAGAACATCTAGGGAATATTTGCCAACGAAATTCATCAGGAATTCTTGAGATCAATTTTCAAAGAAAGTCTAGGGTTAATTTCCCAAGGAAATTCGATAGGAATTATTGAGATAGATTTCCGAAGAACGTCTATGGAATATGTTCCAACGAAATTCTTAAGGAAATCTGGAGATAAATTTCCAAAGGTCTGGGACTTATTTTCCAATGAAATTCGTTAAGAATTCTAGAGATGAATTTCAAAGGGCGAGATATATTTGCAATTATGCTTTACATATAATTATCTCAAATTATTTTTACAAAAATTGTTTAGCTAAAGTTTTCCTGCATAGAAACGTTTCACGAAGGTTTGTCCCGTAGCTAAGGCTCAGCAAGTGCTGAAATGGTTTATCATATTTAGAGCTCGGCATTTCCGATCAATTATCCACAAATTGGTGGATAACCGATTATTTATAAACAAATTTGTGGATTATAATAAGATTTAACATGTAAGTTCTGTGGATAATTTTCGGGTATGGATAATGATAAAATAAAGTGGATAATTCATCGAAAATGCCGAGCTCTAATCATATTTACCTATTTTTTTCCCTCTAATAATCCGTGAGATGTTTATGCAAAGGATAAATTAAATTAAAAGTAAAATACGCGTAACAAAAATCGTGATGGTTAGATTTACAGGGAGTATAAGCTGGCAGTCAAAGCTTTCGCTTTTGAAAAGTAAAATTAACCTAAAATTAATTCTTTTGTGACATGTTTTATCTTTATTTCGAGCGTAATTAAGAGTCCAAAATAAATACTTTTTTAAAAATTATTGTAGATAAAATTAGGTTTAACGCGTTTCTGATACTCAAAAAGCATTGAAAATACATTATTAAACTTAACAACAACATCTGTATCTACTGCTTGGCCATTGAAGCCTCCATAAACCCACTTAATACCCCCGTTTTGGATGTTTTTAAGTCGATTAAATGTACGACTTTATAAGCAGTATCGCACTGCATGCGAGAACTGCCCGCGCTATAACGGGTGTTGTCCCATATAAGCGGATGCGAGTTTAAGAACCTTGGTGTTGTCCAGCATATGAGAACTGCACTCCCTGCATTGGGATATCCTCGTTTCTAGAGGGCTAAATTAATTTACCCCATAATTTTACCTATATTTCCAAAGAAAATTCCAAGGTTATTCCCGAGAAAATTCCAAGGTTATTCCCGAGAAAATTCCAAGGTTATTCCCGAGAGAATTCCAAAGATATTTCCCGAGAAAATTTCAAAGATATTTCCCGAGAAAATTTCAAAGATATTTCCCAAGAAAATTTCAAAGATATTTCCCAAGAAAATTTCAAAGATATTTCCCAAGAAAATTCCAAAGTTATTTCCCAAGAAAATTCCAAAGCTATTTCCCAAGAGAATTCCAAAGCTATTTCCCAAGAGAATTCCAAAGTTATTTATCAAGGAAATTCCAAAGTTATTTCCCAAGGAAATTCCAAAGTTATTTCCCAAGGAAATTCCAAAGTTATTTCCCAAGGAAATTCCAAAGTTATTTCCCAAGGAAATTCCAAAGTTATTTCCCAAGGAAATTCCAAAGTTATTTCCCAAGGAAATTCCAAAGATATTTCCAAAGCATTTTCCAAAGATATTTCCAAAGCATTTTCCAAAGAAAAAGAGGCCAATATTCCCCAATTTCCCAAAGAACCCCTTAAGGATTTCTAAAGAAATTTCCCAAGGAATTTTCCAAAGAGTTCTAAGATTTTTGTAAGGGAGTGACGCGCCCTATAAATACCACGCATAAAATATATTTAGTCGGTTTAGTGACAATCATCTCTTTTTCTGACGGCTGCTTGATTTTTTGCGTCGGTTTAGTGACGGTAATACAATATTCCGCCTGTCGATAGACAAGTTAGTTTTGAGTCTACTTTAAGCCCGCTTGATTCTTATCTGAGTGCTTATCGACTGCTTAATGGATTGAACATGAAGTATTTTTGACCAACCGTCCGATAACTATATCGGGCCGATTGATCAGATTTGGTGTCGGCCCAACTGATTGTTGCTGCTGGGGATTCCACATCGTGTTTTGAGTCGAGGTGGTTTGAAAGCGCGCGTTTACCGACAATTAACCGATTCGGACAACCAACCGCCTGTACCGACAAGAAGCCGACTACAAATTGAAATGCTACTGGGGTAGAAATCAATATAACATTAATTAAAAAATCAAAGAAAAGTTGCAAAATACGAAGCGTACAATATTTGTTCTAATGCCTGTACACAGAATTGCACACTTTTTACATGATGCATTACGAAAATTTATTTAAGTAACTTCAGTAACACCTCAGGCAAGTTCTGTATGGCGCTGTCTAACACAATAATCAATACAAACAAAAAGCCATACTTGTAGAATATATTAAGCGAAATCTATAGCTGCCCATTTCTCGTTAGATACAAAGTTTGCTCATTGCCTCCATATAACTTTTGTTATCATATTACTAATGTTCCTTCAGGTTCAATGTATAAGTATTAATATAGATTTCTCTGTCGCCAGAAAAAATAGAGGACATTCCAAAGTTATTTCCCAAGAAAATTCCAAAGCTATTTCCCAAGAGAATTCCAAAGTTATTTATCAAGGAAATTCCAAAGTTATTTCCCAAGGAAATTCCAAAGTTATTTCCCAAGGAAATTCCAAAGATATTTCCAAAGCATTTTCCAAAGAAAAAGAGGCCAATATTCCCCAATTTCCCAAAGAACCCCTTAAGGATTTCTAAAGAAATTTCCCAAGGAATTTTCCAAAGAGTTCTAAGATTTTTGTAAGGGAGTGACGCGCCCTATAAAAACCACGCATAAAATATATTTAGTCGGTTTAGTGACAATCATCTCTTTTTCTGACGGCTGCTTGATTTTTTGCGTCGGTTTAGTGACGGTAATACAATATACCGCCTGTCGATAGACAAGTTAGTTTTGAGTCTACTTTAAGCCCGCTTGATTCTTATCTGAGTGCTTATCGACTGCTTAATGGATTGAACATGAAGTATTTTTGACCAACCGTCCGATAACTATATCGGGCCGATTGATCAGATTTGGTGTCGGCCCAACTGATTGTTGCTGCTGGGGATTCCACATCGTGTTTTGAGTCGAGTATCCGACTTAAGGTGGTTTGAAAGCGCGCGTTTACCGACAATTAACCGATTCGGACAACCAACCGCCTGTACCGACAAGAAGCCGACTACAAATTGAAATGCTACTGGGGTAGAAATCAATATAACATTAATTAAAAATCAAAGAAAAGTTGCAAAATGCGAAGCGTACAATATTTGTTCTAATGCCTGTACACAGAATTGCACACTTTTTACATGATGCATTACGAAAATTTATTTAAGTAACTTCAGTAACACCTCAGGCAAGTTCTGTATGGCGCTGTCTAACACAATAATCAATACAAACAAAAAGCCACACTTGTAGAATATATTAACCCTTACAAAAATCTTCTTAAGAGTTCTAAAGGAATTTCTTTGGAACCCTACGGAGCCCTTGGGATAATTTTCCAAAGAAACTATTTCCAAAGACTTCCTTGGAATTTCCTAAAGAATTCTTGAGACAAATTTCGAAAGAATGTCTTGGGATTATTTTCTAAAGAAATTCTTTAGGGATTCTAGAGATAAATTTCTTAAGAAGGTCTAGAGATTATTTTCTAAAGAAATTCATTAGAAATTCTAAAGATAAATTTCCAAAGAATGTCGTGGGATTATTTTCTAAAGAAATTCTTTAGGAATTCTAGAGATAAATTTCCAAAGAATGTCTTCGGACTATTTTCTAAAGAAATTCTTTAGGCATTCTAGAGATAAATTTCCAAAGAACTTCTTGGGATTATTTTCCAATGAAATTCTTTAGGAATTCTTGAGATCAATTTCCAAAGAAAGTCTAGGGTTAATTTCCCAAAGAAATTCGTTATGAATTATTGAGATAAATGTCCAATGAAGCTCTAGGGTTTATTTTCCTAAGAAATTCTTTAAGAATTCTAGAGATAAATTTCCAAAGAAGATCTTGGGTTTATTTTCCAATGAAATTCGTTTGGAATTCAAGAGATAAATTTCAAAAGAAGGTCTAGGGTTTATTTTCCAACGAAATTAGTTTAGAATTTTAGAGATGAATTTCAAAGGGCCAGATATATTGCAATTATGCTTTACATATAATTATCTAAACAATATTTTTACCCTAATTGTTTAGCTAAAGTTTTCCTAGATAGACATTAACTTGATGGTTAAAAAAATTAAAAACGTTCCACGAAGGCTTGTCCCGTAGTTATAAGACTCAGCAAGCGCTGAAATGGAATGTTATATTTACCTATTGTTTTCTTTTTTATCTTTTTTTTGCCTTTAATAATCCGTGAGGTGTTTTTGTAAAGGATGAAATAGATTAAAAGTAAAATAAGAGTAATTAAAATCGTTATGTTTAGATTTACAGGGAATCTAAGCTGTCAGTCGGAATTTTTGCTTAATTCTCTTATGGCATGTTTTATCTTTATTTCGAGCGTAATTAGAGTCCAAAATAAATATTTTTTAAAAAACATTGTAGAGAAAATTAGGTTAAACGCGTTTCTGATACTCGAAAAACTCTCAGTGAATATACATTATTAAATTTAACAACAACGTCTGTATCTACTGCTTGGCCATTAAAGCCTCCAAAACCCACTTAGTACCCCATACAATTGGACAGGTTTAAAGCTTCCTGCCGTTTACGGATGTTTTTAAGTCGATTAAATGTCTGACTTTATAAGCAATTTCACACTGCATGCGAGAACTTCCCTCGCTATAAGGGGTGTAGTTCAGCATATAAGAACTACACTCCCTGTATTGGGATATGGTTTTCCATGTGAGAACTATCCTCGTTTCAAGTGACTAAATGAATTAACCTACAATCTTCCCTATATATTTCTCAAGAAAATTCCATAGACATTTCCCACGAAAATTCCAAAGACATTTCCCAAGTAAATTCCAAAGACATTTCCCAAGAAAATTCCAAAGATATTTCCCAAGTAAATTCCAAAGACATTTCCCAAGTAAATTCCAAAGATATTTCCCAAGAAAATTCCAAAGATATTTCCCAAGAAAATTCCAAAGATATTTCCCAAGAAAACTCCAAAGATATTTCCCAAGAAAATTCCAAAGATATTTCCCATGAAAATTCCAAAGATATTTCCAAAGTAATTTCCAAAGAAAAAGGGGCCAATATTCCCCAATTTTCTAAAGAACGCCTTAAGGATTTCCAAAGAAATTTCCCAAGGAATTTTCTTAAGAGTTCTTAAGAAGATTTTTGTAAGGGTATAAGGCGCTACAGAATTCGATTTCTACACTTTCTGTACGTAGTAGCCTATTCACTTTTGGTTTTACTGAACCACTACATTCCTAAACATGGGATGGCATTTTTAGTCGTTCTCAAGGTTGACGTTGGTAGTAGCAATTCTTTTAAACATGTTTAAATTAATCGAGCCAGCTCGGCTCGGCTCGATCATTTTCGAGCCGAGCCAAGACCCAGCTCGGCTCGAGTCGAGCCGAGCCGCAGTTTTTTTGACTCGAGCCGAGCCGAGCTTTTAAAAAGCTCGCTCAGCTCGGCTCCTGAACAGTCCTATAATTAAGTATAAGATGAATACGATAAAATGTTATGTATGGTGAGCTAATCACCTTCGTCGGAAGTGTGTCGCAATCCTGGATAACAAACTTAGAGGTAATAAAGTCGGTGATGATTGCCCTAAATCCACCGCCCGTAACGGCCTGATCAAACCTCGCATACTTCAGTGATTAGTCACTTAACCCTGATTGATCGCATTCGCTCAAGATCTCGAGACTCAAAGCTGCAGCTTGTAATAGTTGGGAAACCAAAACTTTGCCTCTCCGAGTTGAAAGGCGATCTAACCACTTACTAGAATATGCAGCTTTTTGTTGCTATTTATTGATTGAACATCGTTTTCTTTAGTCGAGACTGAAATGAGCTTTGTGCTAGACCACCTTTTTTCATAAGAAGGCACGACGTTAGAAATTACTTTTTTGGTGGACTGGTTACGTTGAAATCCTATAAACGTCTTTGGATCTATATACCGGATGTTTCGTCTTAACATTAAATAAAGCATACGATACTGCATCCCCCTTGAAACCGCTCTATTATTCAAGCTTTATAAAAAAGTTCTATTCACAACTCGTTATATACTAATTATTAACAATATTCGTAGTTTGCTTGTATGATTGCTGACTTTTTGTCCATATTTAATCTGAATTATCTCTAGCCGCTCAAAAAGAGATTATCCACAAAATCCCGATCAAATCTTTAACTACTGCGACCAAGTTGCGTTCATGATCCAGGGTTTTATTAAAATATTTAAAACTGATCAATTAAATGTGTATTTAACTTTCGGTTCACTCAGAACCGTTAAGGCCTCTTTAGGGTATAGTCAAAACGTAACGCCGTTTTAATCACATTCGTCTTGGGAATCTTTACTTAGAACTCGGTGCAGTCCTAACCGACAAAACCTTAATGGAAAGAGAGATTATGAGCATTATTTTTTTTTTGCATCTAGCAAAGTCTATATCTGCATTTAGGATTATAAAAATGTAGTGTATTCTACACAACTACATAAATCATCGAAATGTCGAAATTTTTCTCTTATGAAAAAGAAAATATTAAGTTTTTTAGGATTACTTTACATACAAGCCCAAGGTAAAAATAACCAGGGAGTGTGAACCAAGCAATAGAAGTTGTATCTTTCTTAGGAAATATGAAATGACATCGCAAATGCTTAGCATCTCAACAACTTGGTATTCATCAAGCAACCGGCGGCTCCACTATCACCCCTAGCATTCTGGCTAATTTTCTGGACATGAAATTTATCTTGCCAAAGGCAGGAACCAATCAAACCTAGTGCATTAGGTCTGATTGGCTATTGCCTTTGGCTTAACTATCCTTTACCAAACTTACTGTCTAGTAGAAAGAGCACTAACTGTACGTCTATGGTACGTTCTTTAAAAGTTTAGTTTTAGTGATTACCCCTCGATGAGATTACAACATATACTCATGCCGACGCATACATTTCGCATCTTCTAAATTGATAAGATGAACTTATGCCCAGAAGCGTTTGAAAGAGAAAGAATTCGGTAAAACACCCAACTTGAGTTCTTTCTTTGTGTAAACCCCGAACTTTTTAGCCCCATCGTTTGATGTACATCTAACGATGGGAGTATTGGTTTGACTTGGTCTGAAGAAGAAGAAGTGGTAGAAGAAGAGAAAGATGATGAAGAAGATGTATCGTTCGTCGTTTCAAAGGGAGAGTGAAAAAGGGATTTTTGATTTTCAAAGGGTGGGGATTATGATTTGTGCAATGCGAATGTACAACGCACATGTTAATGAACGCACTTAGAGTGAAAAGGGATAAATTGTGTTAAGGTTATATATTTCATTAATTGGTGATTTTAAAGGGGAAAGGCTTATGATCCATCTCTAACAGTACAATGCGGATTCAGTGTGAAAATATTAATGAACAAACAGTAATATCTGTAGTATTTTATGAACACGCAAATTTATCATACTGCCTCACCTAAAACGAGAAATTTCATTCTCTCTTTAAAATTTCTCATACATCAAGCCATGACTTTTCTAAGAATCCTAACTTTCTATACAATAATATGTTCGGGGTTTACACAAAGAATGAACTCAAGTTGGGTGTTTTACCGAATTCTTTCTCTTCAAACGCTTCTTGTCATAAGTCCATGTTATAAATTTATAAGATGAGATATGTATACGTCCGCATAAGTCTATTTTGTCATGTCATCGAGAGGCTAAACTAAAACTATCAAATTTATAAGATGCGATGTAAGTGTGCGTTGGCATAAGTTTATGTTGTAAAGTTAAATGAGCGTTATGCGTTTGATGATTTTAGTATTGCTAAAGGTAACTCATCGAGGGGATAATCCCTAAAATGGGTAATCACTATAATTAAACTTTCTCCTTCAAAAGGTTCAGGGCATAAGTCCATTTTAGAAATTTATAAGATGCGATAAGTGTGCATCGGCATAAGTCTATGTTGTAAACTCATCGACGGGATAATCACTAAAACTATCTGTTCTTCGATTCGCCGGAATATTACAATTACAGCATAAGTAAATTTATACAGTTAATAATTTTAACACTGTATCTATTAAACGCTTCTGGGCATAAGCCAATGTTATAAATTTATAAGATGCTATATGTATGCGTCGGCATAAGTCTATAATCACTACAATCAAAAGGTTCTGGGTATAAGTTCATGTTAGAAGCGATAAGTGTGCATCGGCATAAGTCTATGTTGTAAATTCTTTCTCTTTCAAACGCCTCTGGGCATAAGCCAATGTTATAAATATTAGGAGTTATGTCTGGATTACTCACTCGTCGATTTTAAACGGAATTGGGATTAAGGTATACTTAGAGGTTACGGGTAATCATCTTAAAGACAACGCGTCGAGGAGCTATTCACTAACGGTAATTTTCACTCATTAGGGATTTTTATTAGCGATTTCAAAAGGGAATTTGTTTAAGGGTTACTTATGTTTAATTATTTTAGAAATGTTAAGTTTAGCCCGTCGAGGGGCTATTCACTAAAACGTCATTGCCGATTTTAAAAGGGATTGGGAATAGGGGTTATTTAGTGGTTCTGAGCAATCATTTTAGCTCTGTTAAAAGCAACGCGTCAAGGGGCTATTCACTAATGAAGATTTTTTCCATTAGTGATTTTCATTGATGCTTTTAAATGTGATAGGGATTTATTGATGATTTAAAATGGATGAGGATTAAGGGTAACTAATACCTATTCCAAAGATATAATGTTCTCGATAGATGGAGCCTTACGAACGATGGGGCTCTAATCTGGCCGGGGCCATCTTGTTATTGTATAGAAAGTTCGGATTCTTAGAAAATTCATGGCTTAAAGTATGAGAAATTTTAAAGAGAGAATGAAATTTTTCGTTTGAGGTAAGGCAATATGGTAAATTTATGTGTTCAGACTGAAGATATTACTGTGTGTTCATTAATATTTTCACAGTGCTACGCATTGTACTGTTAGAGATAGATCATAAGCCTTTCCCCTTTAAAATCACCAAATGATGAAAAATATCACATTAACACAATTTACCCCTTTTCACTCTAAGTGCGTTCATTAACATGTGCGTTGTATATTCGCATTGCACTGTTATAGACAAATCATAATCCCCACCCTTTGAAAATCAAAAATCCCTTTTTCACTCTCCCTTTAAAAAGACGAACGATACTTCTTCTTCTTCAGACCAAGCCAAACTAATACTAAATTTATCAAGCAAACGTGAAACACAATTCTCAATGTTTAACTTTACTATAGTCTGTCAAACGAAAGAAGAGCCCTGAGAAATTTGTCCAAATTGGTGTCGCCACCATCGACCCCATAGTACTTTATCAACTTGTTTTGTTTTGTCAATAGTCGTCTGTAATATAGTCTGCTATAAACAGATAGGCTTAATCGCAATAGAACCAATAAATTTTGCTATATATATTTAATATGTTTATGTTTCATGATTTTTTACGATCATCGAGTATTAAAGAATAAAAAACAAAATTAACGACAAGACACCAGTTTTATCTTTGTTGAACTAGCATTGCAATATATTTTAATGACATAAGTTAAAGTACTTGTCCATAAGTAGTTCAGCATCAAAGCGTCTTCAGTCCACGTTTTCATCAGATTCTTCGCTGTCTTCTTCCATATTAATTTTAAGAGGTTCAATTGTGGTTTCGATGATGGGATCTTTTTCCCAATACTCATGCATTATATTCTCGACGTGCTCTATTGCCTTACGCCAATTCTCTGGTGTCACACGTTCAATGGCCCTCAATGTTGCATCTTTGACCATCGAGAGTTTGAAACCAGAATTCTGCTTCGCAACGTCGTTCTTCACTTGTGCCCATATTAGTTCAATCGGGTTAAACTGGCAATGGTACGGTGGAATCCTCACTACCGTGTGACCTCTACTTTTAGCAACCTCGTCAATTTCGTACTTCAGGGTTCTGGACTTGTGACGCTTTATTATTTCATAAAGTTCACGTCGAGAATATAATGCTTGAGTGTTGGGAAAAAGATTCCATCATCGAAACCACAGCTGAACCTCTTAAAATTAATATGCAAGAAGACAGCGAAGACTGATGAAGACGTGGACTGAAGACGCTTTGATGCTGAACTACTTAGACTTATGGACAAGTACTTTAACTTATGTCATTAAAATATATTGCAATGCTAGTTCAACAAAGATAAAACTGGTGTCTTGTCGATCGTTAAAGGGATAGGATCAATCTTTTAACTACTAATGAAAAGCTTTCATTTTTTTAAATCAGATTGAACCTAAAATTACGTTTTCAAAAATATATAGATATTGATAGATTTAATAACTTAACTATTTTTAATTAATTTTTAAAAGTATTAGTTTTCGACGCCGCTCCGATCACTGCTCCCTCTACAGGCGTTTGCAAAAACACGAGCGAAAAAACTAAATTGCTCTCGCGACCCTCTCTTGCTCGGAGGTACAGTAGATTTACTCCTAAAAGTAGTTTTCATACTATTCTGCATTTTCGCCAAATTAATGTAACCCATTTCGGTACGGATGCTTTGAAAGTTATAAAGGAAGGTAAATAGTTTCACTGTAATTTTGGTGATCAAAGTAATAGTTTTACTATGTTTAATTACAATTAAAAATATGTTAAAGCTTAGATTAGGGCCATTAGGCTAAAATAAAGCCATACCACTATTATACATGGAAGCTAATCCTTTGCCAAAATAGCGCAAAAATGTGGTGTTTTGGACATTACCTGTAACAATTTTGACAAATCTCTATCATCCTTACTCTACAACGTAACCGACAGTTAAGAGAACAAAGGATAATAAACATGAAAAATCAGAATTATGTTTACAAAGGACTTATCAAATATTCGCCGCTTCCCCAGTGATAGTGAAAGTGAAAAGCTACTATACAGGGGTCTAGAGCTCCCTTCATTCTCCTATTTCCAAACAACCAATGAATCAAGAGACATTAGCAACGTCACTGTGTGAAAAACAAGTTGGCCGGTATTTCGCGGCTAGTTTGAATTTCAAAATATCTAACGTACTTTTCTTAATTTTAAACGTTTTAATTCGATTTTTCTTTGGCACACATAATTTTAGGCACATTTTTTACCTAAAACTGCCCTCATCTTGTACTAGTCGGAAAACATTGATCCTATCCCTTTAATTTTTATTTATATTCTTTAATACTCGATGATAGTAAAAAACCATGAAACATAAACATATTAAATATATATTGCAAAATGTATTGGTTCTATTGCGATTAAGCCTATCTGTTTATAGCAGACTATATTACAGACGACTATTGACAAAACAAAACAAGTTGATAAAGTACTATGGGGTCGATGGTGGCGACACCAATTTAGACAAATTTCTCAGGGCTCTTCTTTCGTTTGACAGACTATAGTACAAATAAATCCAATTCTTAAACTTACAGTTATAATTCAGTTCCTTTTAAAATACACGAACGAAAAACATCACTTCGCCACAATTCTCTCCCATTCACTCTCCCTTCAATGACGATCGAAAAATTTTATACTGTCTAAGTTCTCTTTCATGACGCCGCCATCACCACCACCACCGCCAACAACAGGCCAGGTCAAACTAAGACCCACATCGTAGATGTTCATTATACGATGTGGCTAAAAAGCGCAGTTGCGTGAAACTTCGGTGGAAATGCTTCCTTCGGGAGGAGTAAAATCCAAAGTGGTAGATTGGTCTTTCTTTTATAAAGCCTGGGTGTGTTTGTCTGTCTCATGTTACACCCCAGGGGATGTGTACAGCTTTAGTATGAACAAAGGTTAACAGTCTTGCTTTCAAACAGGGTTGTTTGATTTAAATCAAGCGATTTTTTTTAAAAAAATCATTTGATTAAAATCAAGAATAAATTTTTATTTTTAAAAAATGTTTTCTAAGATTTCAAAAAGTAGTTTAAGAAACTCGAGAAGAAACTTAACTAGAAAAGGCTTAAAATCAAAAATAATCATGGTTTTGGTATATTTAAATGTAAGTTTTTCCCAGAACTCCAGTTTGTTGCGCTGGAAAGGCTAGGAAATGAAATAGGGGTCAAGCTAGTCTTTTTATACAAGCATTTGAATAGTAATAATATCGAATAGCTTCTTAAATGTCATGATTATTTTGCTTTTGGTTAATTTTGACTCAAAAGTTTTCATGTTGGTAATTTACTATCTAGTAGTTCAATAAAAAAACAAAAAAATAAAATAAATCAATTAAAATCAAAAAAAATCCGATTTTTTGGATTTTTTTGAAAAAATCCAAAAAATCAGCAACCCTGCTTTCAAATTAAGAGTATTGTTTAGGTATAACCATAGAGGGTAAGAATTCCTCTATGGCCAGAACTTTCACAAGAATCAAGTTGTGAATAAAGCTTTGAATAATTCATTGTTTTTAACGCCTCCATCTGCTATTCACTAAAGAGCAATAATTGCAATTCTCGGTAATTTAGTTTGTAGATAGTGCTTTTGACTTGGAGAGGTAACTGGTTTTCTATTTGTACGAAACATTTAAATCTGAGATATATTCTTTTCGCTACAGTGGTTATGAAATTCAGCTCAATCTTTTACAACTAGAACATATTTCGTTTTCCGCCAAGGATGAGAATGGACTACCGAGGGAATACATCAAATTTCTTCACGACAATGTTCGTATAGCGTTTGGATAATATTATTCTTAGAAGTAACATAGTTATATTTTTATTGCGAAGGTTTCAGATATAGCTCTTCCGTTTTACATTTTGGAGGATGAATCTGATCTGTTACTGTCTAGTGTAGAAGCCCCTTACTTTATTGGTGAATCAAAAATTTTCAGCGGTGGTCCAATAAATCGGGAATTTGGGATGTTCGATGTCATATTTATATTCGATTTTAAGGTTATTTATTATTATGAGAATTTTATATAAACGAGAGCGATAAGGAGATCGTAATTGAGTTTTACCACAGTGACGACAAAAATGCTTCATTGACACGGATAAACAAGCAATGCATGCAATAGTATCACAGAGTGTTCTTACTTTTTCTTATAATCTTAATATTCCAGACATGGGCGGCTATTTTGGTATTCATAACAGCTTATCCGTTGTTATGTCTGTTTATTTATGAAGCCACCAAGATGACAATAAGGAGGTTTTGTTTCATTAGATGGCTGGACGCAATTTCAATAATTATTGGAGAAGGTAGCTGTTGAAAAACCCAAAAGCAAAGATAAAGCATGCTGGGATTTCCACTACAAATCACCAGTTCAAAATTGAGAATTAAAAAGAAAACTGCATATTTAGGTTCTCCGAGTGGACACGTTATTTTTCGCACTTGGATCTTTGGATTTTGCTGTCTGCTAGGGTTTTCGTTCATATCACAGTCCTTCAGGAGCATGTTACTAACGAAAATTACCACTATAAACCAACCAAAATTTATCAACAATCTTGATGACCTTATCAAACTCAATAACTTCAGAGTCATGGTGGCGACCACACAAACAGAACACCAGTTTTTCAAGGTAATATTTAATGGGAATTTAACACGTGCAATCAGTATCTTACTTAATTTGAGCAACGATGACACTAAAATAGTGTAAGTTAATAGTGCTCTTGTTTTTAAGGAATATTTTAGACTTATTTCAAGGGAGGGTGAAAAGGAAAATCAAGCGATTTTTAACGATTCTTCTACTAATAATAAGACTAGTCTGTATAGTGAAACATTTAGGAAACACCTCCGAATGATTTTAAAATCCAAATCAAGTTGAGATTTTATGGATAGGTTGAAATGAGCACCTTCGACCAATAGCATAACGCCCTGCCTTCCTGTTAACAAAATTCACGGCATCTCGCGCCGCAATTGTCAAATCGCTGAATTTCATTCGGCATGGAGCGTGCCACGATGATTTTGTTAAAGTGTTAGTGACATAATTTTCGTCATCCTCATACTTAAAATGCGAAAAAAATCCTTGAAAAATCTAGTTTATTATGATATGTTTACTTTTTTATTTGGTTTCGTAGCAATTTATTAAATTGCAATCAAAGTTTTGTGTTTGGAAAAGGCCTAGTTGAGATTTTCTTTCGTTTGATGACGTAGTAAGGAGAAATTTTCACTCTAGATGTCGCTCACGTGACGCGTCTGTTAGTGTCGCCGCGCCGCGTTAAGCCTAATTTATTCAGATTCGCGCGCGCGCCGCATTAGTAGACTCGGGAGTCTCGCGCTTGGCTTTTCCGCGAGATGCCGTGAGTGACGTATCAAGGAGAAAAACCCGCCAAAAATCATCTCCGCAAATTTGCCTTTGTCCCCCAAATTTCAAGTTTTCAAAGTGTTTTTTCTGGGTTTTCCCTCATAATTAAATATTATTCAAGCATATTTTTGGAATCAGAAGAGTTTAAACTCTCAAAGAAGTAAGGTTTTCTTTAGATTTGAGATCATTTTTAAATCACGTCGCTATTCCTTTAACAAGAGGGCAGGGCGTTACGCGATTATTCGGAGGTGTTCATTTCAAATTATCTATAAACTCTGAACCTAATTTGAATTCTAAATTAATTCTGGTATATTTCCTGGATGTTTCACTATGTAGATTGGTCTTATAATTAGTAGAAAATTCGAAAAAGAATTGAATTTTCTTTTCACCCTCCCTTTAACAAACCTGAGGCTTACATTGGAAACAAAAATTACAGTGCATAACAGAGAGTCAGCCTATTGTTTCAAATGTTAAGTCTCATGTTTATTACCTTAGAATCCACGAACTTTATCTCAACAAAAGATATCGCAGCGGATGCAGCAGGAAGAGACAGTATGTGAATTTCGGGATATTTTTAATGGTGTTCATCGTGGACAATGGGTGGGATTTATCGGATATCGAGCGATTTATACCATCGTGGGAGCAACTTGCTCCAATTATGATATGGAACACTACTTTCACATTTCGGATGAAACCGTTTTGAGCTTCTTATTGGCGTATCCGACATCAAAAGGGATTGATACACAGCTGAAGAAAACCTACTATAACATGTAAGTTTTGTGTGAAAAACTGTTGAAAAAGTAAAGGCTCGTTTACATTTGAGCGAGAATTAAGCTTAAAGTGGAGAGTAGAAGTTGAAAGTCGAATCTTTTTCTCGCGCCTAAAAAAATCGCGTCTGCCAAAAGCGTTTGTTCCTGCAGCTCCACCCGCTCCTTCGTTTACATACAAGCTGGGTGGTAGCATGAGCCTAGATTGCAGAGTTGCCTTTCAATCGGAAGTAACCTAAAATGGCGTCGACTGTCGTTAGTTTGCTTCTGCTGAAAAAAATAATGCTTTTGAAAAACATTCGACATTTATAACAAAAAAAAACAACAGAAAATTAGAATGGAACGTCAATGGTGGGTACATCTTATATGGAGAAATAGATACAAAGAAGGCTATTTTCGCCTTTTGGAACGTAACTTCATATAATTTGTCAAGTAGCGTATATTTTTTCTACTTGAGCTTGAGAATAATTTTGATTTAATTGTCTAGCTTGAAAGGATGAGGCAATGTGATTACACGTATTTCAAAAATTTTATCTTGTTCTTTTCTTTCTTTTAAAGACATTCTCAATGGTGGTGCCTAGGCCTATTTCGCGAGAAAAACAAACGCAAAAATATCAAACCATATTCGGTCCTTGGCTATTATTGGCTTGGAAAATCACGTGAATCTTTGCGACAAGCAAACATGAGCTGAAAAATCTACCGCGGCAGATCAGAGCTTTTTCGGAAAACCCGCTTCATCTATGAGCAACAAGCGCGACTTAAAAAGTTTTCGCTTGTTTGTAAACGGAACGCCTAGGGAACGCAAACCCCAATACGCCTCACCTCTCAGCTTTACGCTTCGACTTTTTCCATTTCTCGCGCACATGTAATACGAGCCTTTATTTACAAAGCAAATCAGTTTTAACTTTAAAGGGATACTATCAGCTGAAAAATTTTAGTGCCGTGTTTTATTTTTTCCTGATTCGTTTCAATTAAATCTGAAGATTCTAATTTTTTCTGATTTTTCAAACCATTTTTTCAATGAAAACTAAACTTCTTAAAGGGTATGGGAATTTACAATTTCATATCATATTTTAGCACGAAAGTGGTATTATATTACACTTTGAAGTCCCTACTTTCAAAATATCAAGTTTTTAAAATAATTGAACCAAAGTTTCTATTTTTAAATCCATTGGAAAATCACCAAAACTCGGTTTCGATATATCAACAATTATGTCTTGTCGAGCTTGTTCTTCTGTTTTATGACATCACTATGACGTGAGGAAAAAAAGCGCGAGGTATACGCGTCTCGAGCTTTGTCCATGCTTCTCCCCCGTCTAAACTCTGGGTCTGATAGCGGAGAGAGTGACACCATCGCGCGTGTGTGACGTCAAAAACAAGAAAACGTTGTAGCCTTTCTTAAAAAGTGGATTTCAAATAATTTCATATGAAGCATTTTCAAATGCATATTGCCAAATAACCAGAAATCGGAGAATTAAAAGCTTGATATTAATTAATTCTACCTTTTGTTATATAAATCAGAGGTTTTTCAAACGAAGCTTCTCATACCCTTTAAGCTTAGTAAAGGACTAATGGCTCTCGGTTTTAGCGCACTTACCTACCGGCCAATAAAAACCTCTATAAGATAGAACCAAATCAGCCAATCCCGTGATGTTTAGAAAAGATTAACTAGTACGCTGTCTGCTTCAAATAGGAAAAGCTAGGGCGGGAAATAAGGAGTTTTTTATAGTAGCCTTGTGATTAGTGACTCCCCGGGGCCCATCGTCTACTTTAGTTTGAGGACAATAGTAATTTTGTTGCAGCTTGACTCTGCTGAGGTGTAAAAGATGGATTTTTAATTTTTTAAATCTCGAAGGTCACAAATAACACATCTTCCCATTCCAAAGGCTAATAACTAGACACTTAGATGTACAAAAAATACGACACGCCACATTTGAATATTATAAGATTACGATAGTAATTACTGCTAAATATTAAAGATCCTAAACCGCTAATCGTTAAATGATCGAACCCGCGTCTTTCTTTCGAGTTCTAAAAAGTAGAATATAGATTTTCGAACCTAATGCAGATGACGTAAATGAAACTCGACTGAGCAGGGTGGGAAATAAGGACTTTTTTAAACTGGACATTGGGCCAGCAACCCCCTGGTCTGGAATAAATAAACTGGTCCATGACCATTGACCAGGGCGTGTCGTCTGCTAAACTAAAGAAGTGGATAATTAGAATAGTTAAGATATTGGGTACGTTCAGTAACGAAAATCTCAGGGAAATCGCTGTTTTCTTGATGTTTACTTGATGGGCTCGAGCCGTCACAGTGACGTAAAAGGTTGTTGTACGGATAAGTGACATTTTGAAGTTAGCGTTGTTTTCGAAAGTGTAGTTGGGGAACTTGGGGAAACGTCTTACAGGTCCTCAAAACGTCACGAAGCGCAAATGGCGCTATTCAATTATTAAAACGACCTCGCTAAAAAGCAATTTTTTAAGAAAATTATGTCTATTTGAATGGTAGAAGTATTTTTGGAATGAAAACTAATACAATTACTATAGGAATAGCATTATTGGAATTTAATGTTTAAATCCCGTGCCAACTTTTCGTCTGTCAAATGTTCAACAGTCAAGCGCTACGTCACGCCATCAAAAAACCATATCGATTGCATGGTTTTTTTGATGAGCAAGCGCTGAGCATCAAAACCGGAAACAAGAAAAAGCGTACAGTGGGGAAAATCTGGCATCGCTTAGTAAGCGCTGTCATCAAAGAGGGTTACTGAACGTACCCATTGTCTGGACTGTGGCTACCCTTGAATTTTATTAGTGGCCAAGTGGACCACTGACCCCCCTCCGATTTAATTTTTAAACTGGTCCAGGCAATTTTTAAACTGGTCATTTGCCCTGTGCCACCGCCATATTTCCCACGCTGCGACTGAGAAAACCTTTGGGGACAGTCTGGGAAATAAGGATTTTTTTTAAACTAGGCCTTTGGACCAGTGACACCCTAGTGTCTGAAATAATGAACTGTTGTCCGGACTGGTCCTAGCCTTTGTTCTCCTATAGATTTGCAATTAATAAACTGGTCCCGAGGACCAGTAATCCCCACTTTTTGAATTAAAAAACCAGTCCAAGCAATTAATAAACTGGTTTTGGACCAGAGGAAGTGTGCTATTTCCAAGACTGTTTGGGGATTGAATCGCGGGCGCTGATTGGCCGGTAGGTCGCTTTACCCAAATTCAAATGCATGTTTTGGATACAGAACTTCAATTACTATTTATTTCAAATTAAGGAATCAGAATAAAAATACTTAGTTACTGTCAATGTCCCTTTAAAGCATTAATTTATAACTTGACTCATTTACCTATGATATTGTCAAGTCCTCGCAAAATTAATAATTGTAGATGGCACCACTTAAAAAATATACCGCCACACCCCCTATAGAAATGTATTGAACCAGACCGGCAGACCCCTAGGATTAGATAAAGCATTCGATTACTGGGCATTAGACTCTCCTGCACTGGACTACGAGCTTGGTGACCCCACTCCATTTGGGGTATTAATAAGTGGCCTAGCATTAGCACTGTTATAACTTTTGATTTCAATTGTTGTTTAATAAACGATCATATTAGCACATTCGCCTAATTATGAACGTTTTTAGTACATAACAGATAAAGAATTAATTAGTGTGAATTTTTCTTTAAACCAATCAAGGATACTAGTGAAGATGACCTAGTATTTTCGAAAGCGTTTTGCTAATAATGGTAAAATTAATCTAGATTAGTGTGCTATGCGAGTACCGAGAAAAAAACGTCATTCCCTCGTACAAAGAAAGAAAAATATTGCTAATTTGCGAGCACTACTTATGAAATATTTTCAACCACTCTGTTCAGTAGGTCGAAACTTATCATTTTGTTTTAGCTATTTGCTCTCGTAAAGTTTTCATTTAACTAATTTAAGAGTACATCGACATGTTGTCGCGCATCAGGGCCGGATTTAGGGGGGCCAGGGGGAATTTGCCCACAGGAGCAAGGCTTGTTGGTGGGGCATTGAATTAAACTATTCCCCACGAGCAAAACCCACATCAATGTTGAATTTTCAGTTTACTATAGTTTAGAAGATACAAAATTATGTTCTCGTGTTCCAACTAACGAGCTCTGGATCGGTCCTAAGGTTGCACACATGCGTAGAGAGAAACAAAATAAAGCCTCTTACCGTCTTTCCTATTTACCCTTTTGAGTTTTTTACTTAACGGAACACATGACGTCTAGCTTTTCCGATGTGTGCCGGAGTAGGTGCGCGTGAGATACAGAAACGAATGTGCCGTTCAAATTTACTTACCGTCTCACTTTTACTCGCCTTTTTCTACTTCCTCCGTGTGAAAATGAACTTGCCGTGTTACCACGTAACTTCCGCGTCCCTCTGTCGGGTGACGCTTAAGGGGGTATATATTATCTCGGACCCGGTGAGCACTATTGGAAAATCCGGCACCGTCGAGCACTGTTACGGTTCAGAACGGTTGGGTCTCTGCTCTCCCATAGACAGCGTTCTTCCAAATGCAATGAGAAATTTAATTTTTATTAGAAATCAACTGAATGTTGCAGTTCGCTTTAGTGACACACTATTTTCCGGGGGAAAAAACTATATTACAATAGTGTTGATCAGTTATATTGAAAATGCCGAACTAATATCTTAACTTGACGCTCTAAACTTTAATGAATACCTATTAACTTTTATAGCATGCAACACTATTACGAATCTGGTATTCCGCCTTATCTGGAAGGCCAGTTCATGAGAGATGGCGAAGACTGCATACAAAAGATGTACAATGAATTGAAAACCACGACAACGGAAGAACTTGGAATGAGAAACCTGAAATTGCCCTTTCTTGTTTTACTGATAGGAGCAAGTTTATCATTTGTAGTTTCCATAATAAATTTGATCTCTCAACTGGGGATTTAATCCTAAATTCGTGATCAAAGAAATTAGCTAGCATGCAACATGATATAAGAAAAATCGGAATTCTCCCATTGAACAGAAACCCATTGGATAAAAATCCAATTCGCTAGAATTCCCTGTCGATAGAAATCAAACTGGGTCGTGCTTTCAAAATGGACAGAAATTCCATAAGTACGATCTTTCCCAATGAGCAGAAATTCCATAAGGACGATCTTTCCCAATGGGCAGATATTCCATAGTGGATCTTTCCCAATGATACACTATATGATCTTTTCCAATGGACAGTAATTCCATTAGGAAGTTAGGTTCCAATGGACAGAAATCGCATTAAGACAAAACGTCCGAAAGGGCAGAAACCAGATTTTTTTTAATTTTGATTCAGGATTTCGAATCACCACAGAGCGTGAGGCTTCCAATTCAAAGACTCGGGTCCAAACCTTGGAGCAGATAATAAGTAGAGCTCGGCATTATCTATCCATAATCCCCGTTATTTTATCTTTATCCATACTCGAAAATTATCCACAGAATGTACTTGTTAAATCGTATTATAATCCAAAACTTTGTTTACAAATTATCGGTTATCCACCAATTTGTGGATAATGGATAGAAAATGCCGAGCTCTAATAATAAGTGTCGTAAATATCTTATTTAAGCTAGTATGCGTAACAACAACAATGAAGATTCGGCAAACAATAAGACAGGTAAGGTTTGGTTAGATTAGGTTAGACAAATAAATACGTTAAATGATGCGTCAATAAGGTTCATATCCAAAGGTATTTTAGATACAATACTATTAGAGCTCGGCATTATCTATCCATTATCCTCGTTATTTTATCTTTATCCATATTCGATAATTATCCACAGAACTTACGTGTCAAATTGAACAATAATCCACAAATTTGTTTATAAATAATCCACCAATTTGTGGATAATGGATAGAAAATGCCGAGCTCTAAATACTATCCCATTATTAATATAGTATTTTCTCAATTTAGTATGTGAATTAAAAATGATTTTTTATACATTAGGAAAAGGGAGGTGGGGTTAGGTTTGTGAACTGAAAATAAATGTCAAATCGCATTCGCGTAGAACTATTACTAATAAGTTACCACCTCTCAAAAATTTTGGCCCTAAAACTTGAAAATATATGCCCTAATATTTAGTTTTCATCTTTTCCAAATTATTGACCCAAGTAATTAGTTGCTATCTTTTCCAAATTGTTAATTTTCCCTTGACCATTCAGTGTGAGCCTCCTTTGGACACAATAAAATTTCTTTTAAACCATGGGTTGGTTCCAGTTTTGCTCTTTGATACGATTGGAATTTGGTGTCTATTTATTGGGAAAGTATCACTTTCGTATTTCTGTTCAATAGAAATTTAATTACTATTCATTGGGAAAGTGTAAATTTTTGTACTTCTTTTCAGTGGGAATTAATGGCTGTTCCTAGGGACTCAATGGTTTTTTATTCCGGTCGAAGGGAATTTATATCCTATGGGATTCTGTGCAACGGGACATTAGCGAGACATCTAGTCCCATCGAGTGGAAGCAAAAACAGGTTAAATTGAAAACTGCACCAAATAATATTTTTAGTGAATTAGACTTTCAGAACAAAAAGAGTTGGCGGTCAAGTCATTCCGCTCGCGCTAGTTAAACCTAATTGCTCAAATGAGAATTTTACAATTGCAACCTATCACATGGGTGATTGCTTAAACGTGTTAAGCTTGTCGATATGATTTATTGTATTTCTTTAACTTGTCATGCGAGAACCCGCCCGCTTCTCGGTGTCGTTTTTATTGTTTCATGAAATCAAATTATTTACCAAACATTAACTGAGAAGCTTTCATAAAATCTCTTTTCATAAAGAGTATGAACAGTTTCCATTTTACAGGCCCAAATGATACTGACGACTATAATTATTATTTTTCTAATAATGAAACGTTAATGCACCTTCCCGTGCAACCTTGAAGATAATAATATTTTACTCGAAGAATATAAACCGTCTTTGTGAAGTTAGTGGACATAGACTACAAAAAGTAAAAGAATACAAAATGGAATGGTATGACGGATGACGAAGATCTTAAAAATTTTCGGTTTAATGACACGATCTCCCATACAACCGCAAACACCGCCATTTGGTGGATTTTGGATTCAGTCCAATGAAACAATCGTCTTTTCTTAATGTTCCCGACGGAATTAATTTTTCTTGGGAACGTAAATATTCTATCTTAGCCCGCTAAAATCTGATTAACTTAAATCGATTGAGTGGTTAGGTAAAATGAGCACTGAACATATTCTAAAGGCATTGGACCATTGCATTGGCAAAATGGAAGGCGCCATTGAAGCTACAAACGGCAATGATTTGGTAGAGTTTGCTGATGGAGAGTTCGAGTTTGTCAGACGCTTCAACCGAGCGATTTTGTTCAGATATTGTTGGACCAGATTCCCAAGAGAAGAATTAAAAGAAGCAATGGAAGATTGTCGTTCAACGTTTTCGTTTGAAATCTTTGGTCAACTGGCTTGCGACAAAGATATTGTGTCCATTAAAATGGTAATTGATAGCATTGAACCCAAGGATTACGCCAAGAACTTGTTAATTGGTTATGGTTTAAACGTTATCACCATTTTGCACATTTAAAACCTCGGATCTCTTGAAATATTACCTCTCTCGAACCGTTTACAGTAAAGAGTTGGCCGAAAACCTACTTGAGATATCAGAGAGACACGCGTTATTAAATAATTTTAAGGAAGTCATTGCTGACATTTTAGTTCAGATTTTCCTGCGAAAATTAAGTAGCCGTTACTTAATGTCTTCATTTTTAAAATTCAATAATATTCTTAAAAAAACCGTGCAATTAATTAAGTAATTTGCAAATGTAAGTGTAGTTACATTATTTCATTAATCTTTGATGAAATTACTCGATTATTTCATATTTTGTTAAACAGTTTTTACCACTTGCTATACAACTTTTATTTTATTTTTCAAACTATGCTTAGGCATACATGATTCTGAAAAAGGAATTGATAATAGCACTTGTAGTTACCTGCACCATTTCACAAATTATATAAAAAAGGACTTGGTTTGCCCAAGCCTAAAAAACAAAACGATAAGAGTTTTTTCCAGTTGACTGAAGCGCGGATATTTTATTTTTCTATATAATTTTAAAGACAATCCGTATTTTACTACTCTTTAGAATTTAATTCAATCTCCTGATTTTACTGGTAATGGATTTATTTCCTATAAATTAATTGAAATAAAAAATTACTTATCTCAGATTTTTCATGATAAAATGGAATTGTTGAAAAATCTGAGATAAGTAATTTTTTATATCAATTAATTTATAGGAAATAAATCCATTACCAGTAAAATCAGGAGATTGAATTAATTTCTAAAGAGTAGTAAAATACGGATTGTCTTTAAAATTATATAGAAAAATAAAATATCCGCGCTTCAGTCAACTGGAAAAAACTCTTATCGTTTTGTTTTTTAGGCTTGGGCAAACCAAGTCCTTTTTTATATAATATCTGTTCCTTCAGTCTGCATTTGTATTAATCTATTATAAAACAATTTCTTGCCTGAAATGCGAAATTTTTCACTTCTAGGACGAGGTTAAAAATGGTTCTACACTTCTACTAATTCTTATAAGATATGGCTCACAATTCGTTTTAGAACCCGAGCTTTATAGTCAACTTCAAAACCAACACCCTGCCACGATTTTTAAACTATCAAAGCCGTATCTTTTACAGTCCACTTTACGATTGCAATTATCCATGACATTGCGTTCACTGCCCTTGTACGTTTACAGTGAGTGGCACCGTGGCCAGTTATTTTAATTAAAATACCTAGGCCACAGGTCCAGTTTTAGAAAAATCCTTATTTCCAACACTGATCCATCTATCCTTCAAGCTTTTACAATCACCCATTGCATAGACTCACTCAATAGTCTTCCTAAGCTTGGATTTATAATAGAAGCTTACGCTTCCTTGATATTTCACTCACCTTAAAACGCGCACAACATTTATTCCTCGTCTGAAATAGTACCAGCCTGGCACGCGCGTTTGTGACGTAGAATTTGAGGCAAATTCAGAGGGGGGTTGAAGTTTTTCACATGATCGAGTTCTAATTTTTAATAGCGCGCGCGAAAATATTTTTAGAAAAGGGCGCGCGAAATTATTTTTAGAAAAGCGCGAAATTATTTTTAGAAAAGCGCGCGCGCACGCGCGCCGAAAGAAAAAAGTTTGCCTCAATTTCTACGTCATCAGCGCGAATTTTTATGACATAAATGTGTTTAAAATCAAAATGCCTTACTGAAGGCTACAGTGAAATATCCATGAAGCGTAAGCTTCTATTATAAATCCATGGCCTAAGTAAGCCAACTTAAGCCTTGGTCGAAACTAACATCTAAAATATAAATTAAAAAGGTATCTTAAGTATAGAATTTCAACCGAGACACATAATTAAACGAAAATTAGACCCGACAGAGAAATTTTTAATAAATATAGTGGTATATTTATTGAAAAATATCAAGTTAAAGTTTCAAGGCGGTGAAATGGCAAATTAGCGTCGTCTACTTTAGAGTAATGGACAATTAGCGTCGTCTGCTGTAGAATAATCTTTTGAGGTACTTACATTTTTAATTAAATTAACATACTTAGACTTAATTAATTTTCATGAAACTTGAAAAAGGCACACCTTGAATAGTTACTTATTAATTTGAAAGTATTCCGAAACGTAACTTCGCTTTAGTTTTTAAATGATTCGATGTACAGGAGCACCAAAAACCCCATGTTATTCCTATGGGAAAATCGGCGAAAATCTGTGAATTTTCATTTAACATTACGGGAGGGTGTGGGATCTTATCTAGAAGGGCCTACCGGCCCTCTAGAATTTTGTTTAATGTTTAGTGAAAAATTGAGAAGAGTTAAAGTTTATAATCTTTCAAAAATCATCAAGTTTTGTATTTTAATTTGCTGCAGTCATAAGGCGTACACCGATTATCCCTTCGTACATATTTGTAAAGAAACTTTAATTTGGAAAATTAAAGTTTTAAACATTATTAGAGTGGTATTTCTTTACTAACTTTCTTAATACTATTCACAGCAAGCAAATAAGTATTTTTTTCCAACCCAAGCTTATTTACTTCCCCCCGCGTGTCTACTTTAAACAGTCAGACTGAAATTTAGAGTGACCTTGATATACTTCGTATAGTAGTTTTGGAATTGACAGAGGTATCACTCAGACTTTATATATCGAAAAGCCTATAAAGAATAGGAGCGGGGCAGCAGTTTTCGCTTTTGAAAGTTTTCCTCTCTTTTTTCGGTATGCGAGCGCATCATTAGCTACGTTCACCGTTGCAACTTGCAAGGGAGTTGGTTCGGTTCAGAACTGGTCTGCCTAACTAGTTTTGAACCCTCTTCATTACCAGTTCAAAGCGATTTTAATAGCCTCGGTTCCAATCGACCGTTTCCATTTTCAAGTGATTTTTGAATACGTGTCTCTACGTGAAAATCGTTTGTTCTATAATTGTTTCGAAATCGAATCAAGTGTACTATACTTGTGATTTCGTGAGTTCCAAAAACCAAACCAAGGCTTAACGAAAAGTTAAAAGAAATAGATGGTGGAAAACCTAAGACTATTAAACACAGTGTTTAATGGTCTTAGGGAAAACATAGAGTAAGATCAAAAGTAATATAAGAAACCTCCCTACGGGAGGAAAGTGTACAAAGGTGAACTTTTACCGATACATCCTCGTACCGCGAATGTCCCCGCGCACTTATACTGTCGTAAACAAAGTTACAAAAAATAGGGCCGCGACGCTTAGAGCGTAGGAATACATTCTGTGATCTCGCGATTGCGTCGGCTGCTTAAGTTAGTCAATCTCACAGACTCATTGTAATTTTAAACATTTCCAAAGAAGTAATTCATGCTGCATTTTTAGATTTTGATGATAATCAATCATTAACAATCAGGGAGTGACTAGATTATAGGATTTTCATAGGTCTTTGCATAAAATTTGAATTAAACCCTTACCTTGCCAAGGTATATGCCTAACACAGTACATAGATAGATTTTAAAATGGTGTTATTATCAATCTAGAAATTTTATTCTTGTATTCATGATTTTCATCTTCTTGGCTTCACAAAAAAATTGATTTTCTTTTCGAAATAACCGTTTGTGAATATTGATTAGTAAAATCAGGAATCCTCTATTTCTTACGACAGACCGCTTAGCAGACTACAGAGCTCTTTTTCCACCTTCCCTTTCCAACGACCATATCAAAGGACTAAGATCTAACGTACCTTGTCCATGCGCAATAATGTCTGAATATGGTATTTGGCGGTTCGAGGATGTCTCGCGTGTTTTAACGTTACGACTATGGCGTCTTGTATACTTCCCTCCCGTAGGGAGGTTTCTTATATTACTTCTGGTAAGATAAAATATTAAGTCCCGCCTTGGTTTCCAACCTCCCCCACCCATGAGGGGGGTTTGTCGACTATCACGCGCGCACTGGACGCCTTTTTAGGCCTTCTTATAGTAAATTCCTTCTTGGTAGAATATTTAGGAATATTTTCATGAAAGTTATATGTGAGGAGGCCGAGATAATCAGTTTTTCTCCCTCTTTGTGATAATTTAATTAAGTAATTAAATCATGAACCAGACATTTTCCAAAGATGAGGCATGGCTCATTCGACTTGTGATATTGAGTAGAATATTTAGGAATATTTTCATGAAAATTGTACGTTAGGGGCCGAGATAATCAAGTTTTTCTCCCCCTTTGTGATATTTTAATTAAGTAATTTAATCCTGAACCAGACATTTTCCAGAGATGAGACATGGCTCATTCGATTCGTGATATTAAGTAGAATATTTTGGAATATTTTCATGAAAATTGTATGTTAGGGGGCAGAGATAATCAAGTTTTTCTCCCCCTTTGTGATATTTTAATTAGGTTATTAAATCCTGAACCAGACATTTTCCAGAGATGAGGCATGGCTCATTCGATTTGTGATATTAAGTAGAATATTTAGGAATATTTTCATGAAAATTGTATGTTAGGGGGCCGAGATAATCAAGTTTTGTCTCCCCTTTGTGATATTTTAATTAAGTAATTAAATCCTGAACCAGACATTTTCCAGAGATGAGGCATGGCTCATTCGATTTGTGATATTGGGTAGAATATTTAGGAATATTTTCATGAAAATTGTATGTTAGGGGGCCGAGATAATCAGTTTTTCTCCCTCTTTGTGATAATTTAATTAAGTAATTAAATCATGAACCAGACATTTTCCAAAGATGAGACATGGCTCATACGATTTGTGATATTAAGTAGAATATTTTGGAATATTTTCATGAAAATTGTATGTTAGGGGGCAGAGATAATCAAGTTTTCTCCTTTCGTAGGGATGATATTGGATAATTTTTTTACTTTCATAGGTCTGAAGCAATTTTTCCGTCGTGAGTCCAGCAGAATGTTCGCCTAAGTTTTTTTTCATTCTGCTGATTCTGTTGGAATTTTGTTCTGCTAAATTGACGGCGGTGAAACCGTGACATTTCGCTGAATATTGTCTATTGGAAATCTCATCGCTTAATGTAATTAGTAAAGTATTTATCCAGTGTTCGGAATTGGCTACTAACAAAGGTTTCTATAATTAAAATGTTTTTAATTTACTTTTGTGCTGGAATACTTGGCGTTTGGGCGGAAATAGAATTTTTTTTATCAAATTCTCATCCATTCTATAAGCCTTTTCTTTATGCTCTTTAAGATTTTATGGGGGTAAGGTGGAGTGTTAGATTCTTATTAGAGGGGTTAAAGTATAAGACAAACACCTACCTCTTTTCACTTATGATTCAACCTCGCTAACGCTAGACAAGATGTTAGAATGCAGTCAGTTGTGGAGAGTTAAGGCCTTTTAACGGGAACGAGGGGCTTATAAAATTTCTAAGCATGGGCGAATACTCGAGTAACACGAATAACTCGATCGAATATCGAGACGAATAACCGTCTCGATATTCGATAAGCCCCATTTCGGGTATTCGAACGAATATCGAATAGTGAATTTTACTAGGGGGGGGGGGTATTCGTTAAATATTCGACTAACTATTCGTTAAATATTCGATTAACTATTCGTTAAATATTCGATTAACTATTCGAGAAAAATAAATATTAACCCTAAAATGTTTTAAAAAAGTAATGGCAGTTACACTTTTTAATGTATAAGTTTCTATGGGAAAACAGGCCTGAAGTGCTACTACTCTATAGCGCATCTAAATTCTAAATATAATTTAAATTGATTTTAATTAATCCTTTTATTTCTGACTATTCGATAAGGGCAATTTTAAGTTAAGCCTAATTATTCGATATTCAGTTCCCAAACAACTATTCGTCTCGGTATTCGATAAGAAATTTTTTCACTATTCGATATTCGTCTTGACAGTCAAAAACTGATATTCGCCCATGCTTAAAATTTCTGAATCAAAAGTGACCGCGTTTTTGATGGTATGTGTCAATTGAGAGTCAAAATAGATTCTAATCCAAATTTTAATATTCAACATAATATTCAATCTTGTTCATAAATTTCCACACACTTTTATAGGGGTCAAAATAAAAAATTAAACAAAAATCAAAAGTAATATACTCTATGGCATGTCTCCTTTAAGTTTCAAATTTAAATTTTAGGGGTGTTTGGGTTAAAATCGTGCAGTTATGCAATAAAACAATGTTCAAAAATAAAAAGTTAGGATTTAAAAAAAAAATTAATCAATCCGTTAACCATAATCTAAGTTCTTTAACCATAGTTTCAAGTCAGTTTATCAAAATAGTTTCAAGTTTTTTAATTTCTTACGCCAAGTAGCTCCTCTTCCAGTTTCATCTTAGGGGTTCAGGATCTTTTTTCTTCTTCTCGATTTAAGGTTTTAATTAAGGATCTTTTTTCTTTTCTCGCGATTTAAGGGTTAATTATTTTCTTTTTTCTTTTAATATCTCGCGCACTCGCGCTCCTTCTCTTCTTCAACTTAGGGGTTTAAAAAAAAATGTTTCCGAGTTTCTCCAAAACATTAAGGATTCAAATTGACGAAAAATAAAGGTATCAAATTGAATAAAAAATCTCTCCGATTCTCTTCCGAAAACTTGGGGATTCAAATTGATGAAAAATAAAGGTATCAAAATGAATAAAAAAATATCTCCGATTCTCTTCCGAAAACTTAAGGATTCAAATTGATGAAAAATAAAGGTATCAAAATGAATAAAAAATATCTCCGATATAAAATAATACTCCGGATTTCTAAGGGTTTCTTAAGGGTGAGCCGACAGGGTTTCATTAAGCAGTTCAGGAATCGACTGAGGGTGGGACAGGAGGGACTTCGTATATATAACTTCTAGTTTCTCGCAAGGATTTCTGGGACACTGACGTTTGTTAATTGACTTTGGTTTGGCGAATAGTGACCATATTTATTACGTAGCCGGGCGGATTCATGTTATCAACGAATAGGCAAAACTTTTAAATCTGGGACCAAATGGGGATTGGTCAGTTTAAGGGTTAAAAAAATGTTCTAGAAGTTTCTCGGGCCAGGTACCAGGATAGTGACTCAAGGTCTTGTTGCTTGGGGTCTAAAGGGCCGTCCACACTGAGCTTCGCTATACCACGCCCACTTCGCGTTGCTTCCGACAAGCACGCCGCGATTCAGTGCAACGCGAACAATTTGCTTCGCTGTTCCGACTGAATGCAACACAATACAAAGCGCGATTGTGACGTCATAGCAAACATGGCGGATGATAACGCGTGTAGGTTGGTAAAACTGGCTAGTGTAGCATTAATTTTAACTAGGAGACGACGTAGGAAACATAAACGAAATATTAGGGTTTGAGATGTTTTTAGGATAGATTTGTTGATGGATATTTTCATAATTGGATCCCAAAAGTGCACTTGGCCTATATAATCAAACATGATACTCTATTCCTGAAATATATGCGCCTGTATCCAATTCGAGTTTTTTAACGTTATTGCCATTGGTTACTCCTCTTCTTGAAAAGTGCACCTCAAATTTCAGAGAGCCTTGGATTGTCTCTTTTCCAGAGTAATTAAATATCCTTCAAAATCGGAAGTCTCAAGACAG
Organism: Phalangium opilio; assembly: GCA_019434445.1. Classification (NCBI taxonomy): domain Eukaryota; kingdom Metazoa; phylum Arthropoda; class Arachnida; order Opiliones; family Phalangiidae; genus Phalangium; species Phalangium opilio. The sequence goes on from JAEQBA010000871.1 coordinate 335,965, forward strand.
TTTAATTTTTTAAATGCCTCAACAAGTCTACAGGTTGCTTTCCCTTCTCGTTTAATATTCCTCTCCTCTGATTGGTTGTCACTTGGTGCTTGCTAACCGCGACGCGAAAGTTTTTCGCTACTAGTCTATTCCTTCGCGCCCTGTAGCGTTCGACGTGCAACGCGAAGAAAAATGTTTTTGCTGCCAATGTGGATAGCGTTACGAATGCAAAACCGAGCAAAGCAACGCAAAGCGACGCGAAACAGCTCAGTGTGGACGGCCCTTAAATCAGCGTGACATTTCTCTGGGTTCTTGGAAAGTATTTTAGTTGCTAGGTATTTCATTTTACACTATGGATATTGTGGTATAG
>JAEQBA010000871.1:343074-374575 GCA_019434445.1 Phalangium opilio
GCGTTTTGAAATTATGTTTTTGATTCTTGGAGACATTATAACAATCGTGGGGCGATCATGGTGCTGGTAAATGGAACATTTCGCATTTCCTACGTACTCACTTCCTCTTATTTCAATTTGCTTTTGGTTATATATCAGTTCAAACACCATCCCAATCCAATATAAACTATACAATCATAATCCCTAAAAATCTATCTTCTGCAAATAAGTTAGGGTTATATAAAGAACCCATATAAGCTCCGAGAACGTATGAATAGCTTTTATTCTGAAGGTTCTTGCAACATCTCACTCCTGAATGGATTTTAATCAGAAATTCAATTTAAAATAAGGCCAAGGGTAGATTAAAAAGAGTAAAATAAGGAAATGAGACTATAAAGACTTAATTTAACGAAGTTAAATAAACAACGTATCACACACTATCCTACCCTAGTCTGGGGGTGGGTACGATAAAAAAGGACGTCCCATTTTAGAAAAGTTTTAATTAAAATGCTGACGCGAATACGGTCCAGTTGGTTACCAAATCGTTCAGTCAGTTGACTCTATTTGGTACACTTTCCTATCCTATTGACATTTAATAAAATTGAAAAGTCTCTCCTAGATCTACTTTTTCAATCCACAATTTCAAAGTAAAATAAAAGAAGGTTACAGATGCCGCATACACAATCAGAAATCCATAAACAGTAGTTGAGAAATCATTTATTGTATCTACCATGAAATAAAGGAGAGCGTAGGCAATGTAACAGACTCTTTAAAAAGTCAGTAGATTGTTATAATCGTAAAGAACAAATGATTACTTCAACTGATTCACTTTTACCCGGTGACCCCTGGTAAGTAGGTACTTTATTGTATCGCGGGATGGTTCCTCTGGGAGGAGTTCCGTTGCGCAAAATTGAAAATAGTCTTTTGGCTTCTTAATGAACATCGTCTAATTAATTTCCATCAGCCAAAAAAAACTGTTCTTTCAAGAAATGAGCCAATAAATAATCCCCCCCAAAACCGCATACAGCTGTTGTTGGGTGGCCACTTTTTCACCAGACACCATGAGTATCAGAGTATTGATCATTGAACATTAGCATAAGTGAATAATTATGGCTTATAAGTTATTAAACACTCATTAAAGTAATGTAACCAGCGACTAAATTATTCAAACAAGAAGATTTAAGCTACGCCTTTCATTTATCATATCTCAAGTCGAAGTCAGTGTCGTCTGCATGATATAGGATTAAGATAGAAAACATAGATAGGACGGTATGTGGATAACAAAGATATTAGAGAGGGCTTCATAGTTACCAGACCTGCACCAAGAAGTGATACCTATAGTTTATTAGGGAGAAGGTATAAATTCGCCCCACATTTATAATCTAGCTTTATCTCCAGTCCAAACGTATAGTAGGTCCGGAGTTAATCCCCGCCGCCTCTAAATTACAACCAGCAGCATCTCATTGGTTCTTGAAAACTCACGTCAGCGCGACGCGAATGATAACGAAAATTACTTGTATTTTCCGACTGAGAAAGGCAGCGAAATAGCCCGGCCTCATTTTACGTCCCCCCTTTGAAAGGGGAACTGGGACTATGGTGCCCGGCGAATACTTAGGCATCTTATACCTTCTCCCTAATAAACTAGATATCACTTCTTGCCTGCACCAAGTCTTCCTAAATGTTTCCTAAAGGCCCGAACAAAACCCTATTGAGTTTATTATTAATTACATATGGTTTTAATCCGAAGGTATTAAGACAAAACCGAAAACTTCCCATCAACAAAAGAATTTTGTAAATCCGGGATTAAATCTATATTTTTTACAAAACCATAATCTCCTATCCTATGATTGATATCAGTTTACCAAACAAGTTATAAAACAATTTTGTCTACATTTATCTTGGTCCTTTAAGGACAGTAACCTGACCTCTTTGAGACTAAAATAAATGATCTATAATAAGTCTTTCCTGAGTCTACGTAAGGCGCCCAAAACTTGATGATTTATATTCTAGACAGTAGGGACCCCACCGTGAAAGTAAAGTAAAAAAAAAACTAGCCCTTGTTAAAAAAGAAACAGATTTCAAAGCATTGATGAGTTATGAACCGAAAGCAATTGGGGCTAGCTCGCCCAGCCCTACTAACTCTACAGTATATTGGAAAACATATCAGGGTATACTTGATACACCAACTCACGTAGAAAATGCCCTGGGAAATTTATATGTCATGCCTGGAGACTGGAACACTAGGCGATACAAGGAACAAACAGAAGTAAATAAAACTTGAAGTTGTACCAATATGGATCACAAAACCCTGTTGGGGATTAAAAAACTGAAAGAACACCGAGGGGGTAGACACTTGAGAACTCAGGTGTACAATATGTCTTGAACTCAATGTACTGTCAAAGCTGAACTGTGAGTTCCGAAGGTTTTGAACTCAATGCACTGTCTTTAGAACTCAGGTGTACACAGAGATCCAGAGCATCTACCCCTCGAAGAACACTTACAATACAAAATTTTTCAGGGTGTTTTGATTAATGGGGAGTGCTGGGCAAAGGGGTGAAAATATCCCCCATTAAACGTCATGCCTACGGTTAGCCAATCAGATGCAATCATATCATCCACAACCCTTGCACTCTGTAAAGTTTGCCGCCATTTTGGTGGATAGGTTAGAGTCATATTAAACTACACCCCTCTGGCTTCTCTCTGTGAAAGGGTGGGTTCTTAGGATCAAACTAAGTCACTCTAAAGTGCATCATACTCTGTATGGTAACTTCAGAGTAATATACATCTGTGTATCAGTATCTAGGGGCTATTTACCAACGTGGAGCTCGAATCTTCTATAGGGATCGTGATCTTGTCTATATAGATAACTCTTGCGAAACTCCACCACCAACGAACCAGTTTAAAAGGTCCATACGCTGACACTTAGAAGCAACACCATCCACTATAGCAATGTATTGCTATAGCGCACGAGGTTTAATACAACAGAAGACCCAAGAACCGATGTTAACCGCATTAACTTCTAATATAACGAGTTAATAGACTTATATTAGAAAACACAACTCAGAGACTTTGAGGGCTGAATGTCCAATACGTGGGTCTGTGAACTCCTTCAAAAATAAAATACCAACTAAGAGGATTCAGGAATTCATTGTATAGCCATTTTCTCAACGTGTTTTGGCGGATTTTGTGGGAATAGCTACTAGAATAATTATTATGTATAACGAATTTTACTCAAAAACCCTTGACTTCTTTAAATATATAGGCATAAGTTTATAAGATATGTTCACCATAAGTTAATTTGTCACTGGTAACTTAGAACTGGAGATTGTCATGAATGAAGTGACGTTGGTCATAGATTCGAGGTAAAGCGACATACGCCTGGTGACTGGGGCGCTGTCAAAGCCTTAGTAACGCAGACTAAATAGGAACTAGATGGAACTTGGTCCTGCAAAATTAACCACCGAGTGTAGTCATTCAATTCACGTCGCTTGTCGTTCTCGAACTAGTTATCTCGAGCTGTAAGTCTCTCAGTAGCATTACGAAGTATTGTAAGTGTCATGCTTATGGAAGGAACATATCACTTATAAACTTATGTTATAGGTTAATGAATAATTTAGAATATTAGTAAAAGCGGAATGGAATACACATTCCGGATTTTACAATAATCCTATTTTGAAAGTTGGACGTAAATTAGATAAATTGGGGAAGTAAGTTTGCAAGTTATTTGCCATTTAGTTGGAAACGAACGCGGAACAAATGGTAATTTTTTCAGTAAAACCCAACCACCCACTATCATTAATTGTCGTGTCATCAACTTCATAGATAATAAAACCAAAAAAAAAAGAGAGAGAGGCTTCTGAATGATTAAGTAAAAACCCGGATTAAGTGATTTCGCAATCATTAACAAACACCGATCGTTTCGCCATCTCAACCTTATCAGGTTCAGGGATTAATTTTATTAACCACTGTTAGCACGTGCTATGTAAATTGTTGTTAATAAAATCTACGGTACCTTCTAGACAAACAGAAATAACAGAAAATGGGGCAGAAAGGTATTAACAATTTCCTCGTTTATGATGTAATGTATCAGAACTTGACTATATAAATGTCACATTGCAGAAGGTGACAGACTCGGTTATGGCGTTTGTTTGAGTGTATATAAAGGTAAAAACATTAACTGAATAAACACAGACATACTTAGCCTTCGAGTGTTGCTACACAGACTAAGAGAGCACTTACAATATTGATACGACAAAACGAAATGGATATTATACTGTATATTTACAAAAGCTACAAAACCTTATGACACCTCTATAGCCGTGGGCAACTGTGGGCAAACATTAACTAGGATTTGTTTAAAAGGGTGTAAAAATCAGTTGCAAACAAATTAATTATTAATTAGCGGTTAATTTAAAATTGTTTATTATTTATATCTCAGAAAAATTAATTTTTAACTTCATGCAGGTAAAGCGGTTTGGACTTTTGGATAACATCATAAGTTCATAACATACTCCAATGTTTATTACTCCTTGCGTTTCTTTATTTGATTATTTATTTTTAATTAGCGCGAGTAATACGTTAATTAATTGCGCGATAATTCATAAGTTAATTGTTCGTTCAAAAATAAATATTTCTTTTCTAATTTTTCTCCACGTTTCAAATGGAATCTGTTGAACTCAAAAGTGTATTGAACCGACTCTGAACTCTATTAATTAATAATAAGGAATTCCTTAGAATTTGTAATACGAGCCCAGAAAAATTTGCTTATGTTTAAAAGTAATTGAATACGTCACTTATTTAAACAATAAACGTATTCAAAATAATATGCCACTCAGAAAGAATTTCAAACCGAAGATAAAAAATAATTTCTTTAAAATTTAAGTAATATAAACATGTCTAGTTAATTTAGTGTTTTGAAAACACGTTTTCATTTTACGAAACACGAGGTCAAAATTATTCCCCTATGAACTATCACTCAAATTCCTTAGTTTTTAAAGGGAATATCACCCCACCCCGGGAATGGATGCTTCAAAACTAACAATACACAACTATAGTTATTAGTTAATATTATTTAAGGTTGTATTCCCTTTAAACTCCAGCTAATTTCAAGCCTGTTTCGCGTCAAAAAAATGTCACAAGACATTTCAAAGTTTGAAAGATCGTAAATTATTCTTAAAAGTAAGTACACTTATATCATATCACTCCGCTGGGAACAAAACCAAGTATTTCAGTTCTAAACTAAAGTTGCATATGCATGGTATGGTATGGGAGGTAGGTACTTGAGGAGGGACAACACAGTTTTGTCTTCTTAGAAGGAAACCACGAAGATGTTACGTAACGTTCAGTTTTGGGTGACGTCACGTATCCCTTGGCTACGAAATCGTGTCAATTTGCATTACATTTTGTTATACATTAAAAGTAAATATGCAACCCTGATAGATAGTAAACAAAGTGTCTATTGTAAGCCAGTAAAAAGGTTAGATATCAGTTTTACTTTAACAATTTGCCATTCTTGCATAGTAAGCAAGCCTGCCTAGGGGGCTCAGCTGTCAGGGGGTAAAAATAAACCACTAACCTGATAGAATCCTTTGTTCCTATACCCATAGGAAGTAACACCTTATAACGAAAAGTGTGTCACTTCATACACTTCAATTAAATGCGTCATACTCAATATATGACAGTGTTAAATGAGGCAAGTTAAACCATTAGGATCAACAGAGATGACCCCGCGACTGCAATATAATATTTGTCAACACCGATGACATCTTTCTGTCATACTTTTCGCCATCCACCTTACTGATGGTCCAGATAAACTCAATATGACAGACAGTGTTACGCGCGTTAAACGGAACACACTGTGAAACTAAGGGTCAACAAAGATGACCCCGTTCAAAGTGTAGGCCACCGCAAATAAAGTGATTGATACACAGAACGGAAGCAGGCCGGGGTAACTTTAGTAGACTATTTTTGGGTAGGAAGGGTGACGGGTCGGTCATTTTTCGAGACAGTTCATATTTGGGTTGTCGGAGATATAAAGTTTGGCTACTGAGTTGGTTACGGTTTAAAGAGATACTTGGTAGGTATTTTCCCGCGTTAAATCATGAAGATCACGTGGTAGCCTCGTGCTCACGTTAAAGAATTTGGCAATAAGGTTCTCTCTCTTAACGTCAAAATGTTAATATTGTCAAGAAGGGACTACCAATTAGCGATCCATGACAAAGTTTCACAGCGGCAACATTTAGGCTAGATGATTGCGGAATGGAGTGGCAATATAGCAAAGGGTAACGACGATTATAGACGATAAAGACTATCATAACATTTTTCCCAAGGGCCTCATTATCTCTTTGACAGATAACTTAATATCAGTTACGTTATTCTACCACCTACGGGGGTGGGAAAGTTAGCACCGGGGGTGGGAAAATTCGAGATGTTGGCTAAGTACCTACGTAATATGCCTTATGACAAATTAAAACACATAACCTTTGTGATATCTGTCCCTGGACCGGCTTTCGTAAGAGGTCCAGATTAAAATTTATGAGTGTAACTCGGAATGCATATGGTTAAAAGGAATGATAGTGTGCGTGCCATTTTTAAAACGTATCTAGGCAGATTTTTTGTGGTAAGAGAGCTTGACTAATGATTATGTATGAAGAATTTCACCTGGCGAATAATCTATCTCTTTGAGCGTTGAACCTTGCCTAGCCAACCAATGAAATCACAGTTAGAAAGATGGCAAAGAGACGAGGGGTGACGGATACTAAGTTCCTTAAGCCCGGCCCACAAAACCCGCGTTACAATTACTATGGGGGCACAATCATTCCCAATACCTTTATGTATTCCTTCTGTAAGATATATATACATTCTTGCAATGACGTGATCATTCGCCAGAGATCCTTGACAGTAGAACTTTATAATAAGGGAATAACAGGTATGGAAAATTTAAGATCATTAAAATTTTTTGTTAATTAAGTTTAAGGGATCACACTTGAAAATGTCATTGGACATTTTCGACTTAAAATAGTCTAAAGTAACATATAATCATTAAAAAATAATTCTAATTACTATATAAGTTCTCGCATAAGGACATCAAAGTCAAAAGAAGTCGACTGTACTTTAATTATCCTAAAATTTTGTAATAAATTCAGTTTTTACCAGTACTCAAGGTTGACTTTGAGATCTTCTTTTAGGATAAATAATTTTCAAGGGAAGTAGTACATACATCCGTTCCGTATGTATGTTTGTTTGTCTGCGATTTTATGGGTTAATACTCCAAAAAAATGAGGGTGGGTCCTGCATGGCGCGTGCCGAAAGTGTACCAATATTATCATTAAAAATAAATCTCTACGAAGTCGGTCCCACGATAATTAGAGCCCCCATTAACAAAAAACATAACAAGGATTTCAAGACAATTTGAAAATTTCACATCAACATCGTAATAAACCCTTTTTCAAACGTCAGGGGTGCAAATAAAGTCTGGTGTTGTGACGAGGCACTTTGTTGTCTTAAGATGGTATGTGGATAACAAAGACATAAATTAATTAAGAAATGTGGGTTCAAACAATACGGACCATAAAATTTGTAGGTTGCTTCTTCAACAACTACAACTACAATCTCAATTGTATAACTTTCTCGGCATAGTTTTTGGTTGAACCAAACTGTAACTGAAAAACCTACTATAACTGAAATGCAATTAACAATTCACATACAGAAACAAATACAGAAATAATTTTTAAACCGATCAAGTTTCCATTTCGACCTAAATTCATTTTTGAGAACAGCGCAAATAACTTTTAAACGATAACTGGGCGCGTACAAACACCTTTACTTTTCATTCTTTGAAAAAGAAAGATTGCTTGTATTGCATTTCTTTAGATTGATTTTTCTTTTCTTTATAATAAGGTGTGGAACATTGTCAACGAGGTACATTTGTGACAGTCTTTCAAACGCGACAAAAGTACACAATGGAACTAAGTGAACAACTGGAAATTCTCAGAGACACGCGGATGTAATTACGCTAAATACTTGAACACGATTGAAGTTTGCGAAAGACGTTGAAATGAAAATGGTTCACAAAACAAATTGGTTAAAAACGTTGCAATTGGCGCTGGTGTTTTTACTATTTTCAACAGCGGTTTCCAACACCACAGAGGTAAGTTGAATAACATTTTTTATTTATAATAGATGTCCCTTTTCCAAAACTCGGAGATAGTGTCACATGTTTGATAAACTTGTTGTCTTAAGAATGAACATTGATGGGTTATGTGCATTTACAACAAAGACTTACGTAAATTAAGATATGGTTTCAAACAAGAGACACATAACTATCTTTGTCTGTCTGTCTTTTAGTAACACAACATTTATTTTGTTTTTCTAACACTTAGAACCCGGAGTCAGGTGTATGTTCTCTTAACACCAAGGAATATCCTAAGGATATTTTCAATGTAAATTCATGTGTCATATGTTACCTTAACATAAATGCGCCGGTATTCCACAAAATGTTACCGTAAGTTAAGATGTCTGTGTGGAATTAAATTAAACACCGGTTTAATCAAAACAAAATGACTTTCACAGGCCGGTACTCCTCGAGGATGGAACTACTTACAATCTGCAAGGTGAAAACGGAAGTGTCCTCGAACCCGATTTCAGGGACAAAACCGGACCTGTTTATAGTAGTTTCCTGAAACCGGAATATGCAGAAAAATGGGCAGCTTGTTGCGAAGCGGCAGAAAAATGCTGCGAAGTTACGATACAGGAAAATCAAAATAATACAAGTGGATGCGACCGAGATTGGGACTTCTATCATTGCTGGTCCCCAAGTGAACTAAACACGATCAACGAAGTCGATTGTCCGGATTACCACAATGCTTACTATTTGGAAAAAAGGACGCGTTGTAAAAGTACAGTACCCTAATTGTTTTCGTTTATATGAACGCATTTTTGTACTAGGCCTAAAATTGCAAAATAAATTTTTAGGAGTTCGAACACGAAAATGCTTGGAAACCGGAAGTTGGGAAATTAAAATGGAATCCGATTACCTTTGCGATAACTATGAGGTAAGGTAGACGAAACACGCTACGTCATATCCTAGACAAAAGTGTAACGTCCATAATTACTTTTCTTAAGTTCCAACGTAACTTAGAAGATTACAGCGAAGCCTTAGAAGAAGAATATTTTGAAACTAAAGGTTGCCAAAGAACGGAGCAAGGCGTTGAACTCAGTTACCAAGCTTACCAACTAGACACATGCGCTAGATGTTACCATTACTTGTATCCTGACTCAGGGAACAAAGCGTTAAAGTATAACTTAAACCTAATTATTTATATCAATCCCAGATTAAAAAAGTAATAAATTACTTTAAAAATTTTAGATACATGAAGACTAGAGGTTCATTGTTTAACAATAAAACTGGTGAATATCTTTACGCGAGGCTACTGCACAATGGGACGGACAGACTAGCTAACGAAACCAATAGGATACTGGAAACCCTGACAAGTAGCAAATACAAGCTGAAGATGTTCCAGTGTTGCGACGCTGCCCGAAAATGTTGGGATTTTATGCAAAATCGAAAGAAAGATAGACCACCAGGTGAGACAAGGCAAGCTTTGCCCGAATGGGAAGTGAAGCCAGATTGGGCTGATAAACCGAACCATTGATTGTGCAGGCCATGGGTCAGATATTAGGCTGTAACCCTTGATTTCTTTGAGCTTTGGGTTTGATATTGATCTCTAACCCTTGATTTTTTTGGGCTATGGGTTAGGTATTGAGCTATAACCCTTGATAATTTGGGCTATGGGTTAGGTATTCAGCTATAACCCTTGTTTTTAGGGCTATGGGTTAGGTATTGAGCTATAACCCTTGATTTTTTGGGCTATGGGTTAGGTATTGAGCAATAACCCTTGATTCTTTTGGGCTTTGGGTTACATATTGAGCCATAGCCCTTGATTTTTTTGGGCGATGAGTTAGATATTGAGCTGTAATCCTTGATTTTTTGGGTTAATTTTAAAGACTGGAAAAAGCGTTGTCCAATGACATGGGACGGTTGGTCCTGTTTCGATTACGGCATTCCAGGAAAAAAATCATACCAGGATTGCAGCGACCACGTGTACTTTAACATGCAAATTGATTACACCCGAGATTGTAAGAGTGAGTGTTGGGTGCTTTTCTTTAAAAACCAAATCCTTAGACTGATTGACTAAAATCAAAAATTATATTAACATGTAAACAGAGCAATCGGAGAAAACGTGTCAGTTGGATGGTACATGGTACAAACGTCCTTCAACTAAAACCGAGTGGACTGATTATCAGACTTGCGTTGATACCGAAGTACGTATGGTGGTAACAAGAACCCATATAAGATATTAGGTCGTACGTTTGGACTTAAGTTTGCCAATATGGCGGTGATGTAATGGAATCACGAATATGGTCTAATCCAAGATCATAGCTTGCACTAAAGTCCAACTGTATCTTCGAACGTCCTTAGGTCTTTTATGGGTTCTTTACGATAACATCACAACAGTTATTACGCAGTACCAATGGGGTTAACATAAATCTTAATTCTTAACAGGCAATTCGAAGTTTTGTCATATTTGAGATGGTCTTCTTGTGCATCTCCATCGCTGCAATTATCCCCGCATTGATAATTTTCAATATTTACAGGTAACTTTAAATTTGTAACTGCCACAGTACTTCGGTGGTATCACGAACTTTTCTCCGTTCTCAAGATATCCCTGACACATAATACAATTTTAATTATTCAATTCTAATTACTGCGTAGGTCATTAAGAATACCTCGCATCAAGATGCACGTTCAATTACTTTTGTCTCTGTTCCTGTACTGTTTATCAACTACAATATTCAAAGGTGTCGTTTTAATAAACGAAGTCAATGATAACCCTACCAACCCGGTGAGTAAATAGCCAATTACCATTTCCAAAAAAAAAAAAAAGAAATGTATCATTCTAAAATTGATTTTATTTTCAAAATTATATAGAAATTCTGTCAGTTCCTGGTTATAGCCTACAAGTACTTTCGGTTTTGCAGTTACAGTTGGATGTTATGCGAAGGGTATTATTTGCACAGGCAAATTGCAGCCGCATTTTCGGAACAGAGAAAGTTATGGTACTTTTACGTAGTAGGATGGGGTAAGTTTTTGGACAATTAAACTTAAGTTCGTAATTAAGTTTAAGGTTTTATTTTTAATTTTTAAAAGGCGTTCCATTCGGTTTCATCGCTGTCTACGCCTTCATCAGGGCATACGCTACTACAGATTCTTCTAGGTACGTACCTTGAAACGCAATTGAAGTTTAATTGATGGTAAACAACCTGGTAGTAATATGTAGCTTACATTTCAATATTAATTTATTGAATTTCTTTCAAAACTTTGTTTAGTTTGTGACATCATTTGTTGTTATTGTTGTTTAGACTTATGAAGCAACACATTTAACCACTATTGGTCGGTACAAAAATGGGGCTGCATATTACGTTGTTTATATCGGTCTAAAATTGAATTTTCGCTTGAAGTCTTTAAAATATAACTACTGTTTATTACTTTCAATAGTTGTTGGGTAATTCCGAGCATATTGGAGCCAATTCTTTATTCACCTACCATATTTTCTCTAGTCGTAAGTAACTTGATAATCCTAACAATAACGCTACTAATCATGCTAATAAGCAATTAACACTTTGGTGATAATTAAATTTTTAACATTTTTCGAAATATTTCACAGCTGAATTTGATGTTTTTATGTCACATCGTGTACATTCTAGTCACAAAATTGCGTTCGGTACAATCGAATGAACCGGGTTATTTTAGAAAAGCTGTTAGAGCCACTCTGGTTTTAATACCACTCTTCGGAGTTCATTACTTCTTAATAATGTATTCGCCCAAACCGGATGACGCTTGCATTTCAAAACAAATAACTAAATACATAACAGCGATAGTCGATGGGTTACAAGTAAGTTTTTGACCGAGGGGTTCAACACCTTCCAAATATTTACGTATTTTTCTTTCCAATAGGGTTTTGCCGTTGCAATCATTTACTGTTATCTCAATAATGAGGTACGACAAGTTTTATGTAAATCTGTCCGTCGAGCCATAACCAATTGTAGAAGACGTTGAACATCACGTCAGGCGTCTAGCGCACTAATTGACCTAACTTCTGGGCCATTACTCGCGTCTGGAGCGACGTCAAAGGTGCGCTAGACGCGTCAGAGCACCTTTAAATCATGTCCCATTAAAAATTCTAACGAGTACTTCGTTTTGTTTCGTTTACTTTAGGTATTAACTCTAGTTAAAAATGACTACTACCGCTTCAAAGCCAAGCATTTCTTGGGTAGTCGCACGTCGCAAAGACCCAATCGTGGTGGACGATGGTCTGTTTCGACGCAAGTATCGGCCGTGCATGATGGAAACGGAAATTCAACTAATACTCCACCACGTTCTAAAAACTTTAGAAGGAGTAACGGGTCCATGGTACCTTTAGCTACGTTGGAAATACCTCCAAGTCGCGTCACACCGAAGGTAACCAACGGACAAGTCCCAACAACGGACTTATAAATAAAGTGATTTCGCGACGCCATTACGCTTTCAAATAAGGTTAAAGGCCACCGGTGGTCTATACCAACATTGTCCACGCCTTGAAAACGCGAATTACAGTGACGTTAATTACAGTGAAGGACAATTAAGAAACAATAACCCTTCTTATCCTCAAATCAAAGAAACTAGTGCATTTTAATTTAAGAATATCGCCAATTATCAAAAAAAAAAAATAACTAACGAGTTTGGACGATTATAAACAAATGCGATAATTTGTGAAGTGGTTCTGAAATTTAATTATACTGTAAATATCTTATCATAATATTAATTAGGAAACGAAAAATGTACAGCGTCTCGAAAAGTATAAGTACTTCAAACTCTTTAGGTAACACTGACTTTTGATGGCGCAAATTGTTGATAAGTATTATTAAAAAAATATGGACTGAATAAGTTGACCTTGAAATTTCATACTCAATGGCGCCCGTCCGGGAAGTAAAAAGGTTTATAGACATTTTACCGCAAGTACTTAGATTTGTACGATGAAGAAATTACCCAAGGCGACATAATATCGCATAAGTACTCGAATACAATCAAGTATTAATGGACTATTTTTTCAAGACGTATAATATTATAACAGGGTAATTTTAAGAATAAATTTATCAATTCTTAAAAAAGGTCCAAATAATGATTTTGAAAAAAAGGTATTATAATGACAATCCCCTTATTACAAACGTAAGAGTAACTTATCCATTAGGGTCAATTTGATCAAATGACCATGTCCCATTTAAACTATTGCCTCATTTGTTCGAAACAATAAATAAAACTGTGTCCAATACAACTTGTTTCCAAGAAAAATTTTTAATTTAAACATCAACACATAATTTTGCAGTAAAGACATCTTCCAAAAGTACAAACATCTCTACAAGTATTTTACAATTATATTATTTCCTCTTCGTTGGCACGTTCTTTCGACCACCACGTTGGGTTGGAGGACGTGATTGGCGTCTATGACCAGTTCCAGTAGCGCCACTCTGAGATTGCGCAGTTGGCGGTCGAATTCCTGGACGAGTTCCTGCTGTTGCGGCACGTGGTGGAGGAATTCTGCTACCAGCAGCAGCGGGAGGAGGAATTCTGCTACCAGCAGCAGCGGGAGGAGGAATTCTGCTACCAGCAGCAGCGGGAGGAGGAATTCTGCTACCAGGAGCAGCAGGAGGCGGTACTTGTCTAGCTGGTGGAGGAATTCTGCTACCAGCAGTTGCGGATGGAGGTACTGGTCTACCTGGTGCTCGAATTCCACTTCCCATGGCACCTGGGGGTCGAATTCCTCTAGGAGCGTTGGATACGGGTGCTGGTGCAGTAGCAGCGGGTATATTTATTTCGATCCTTCTGTTAGGTGATCTACTGCGATCTCTGGATTGCGTGGTTTGAATGCTAACTGCAGTTGGACTCTGAGCACGCCCCGGTGACGCGGCTATTAATCGTCGTGGACCTTGTTGGACTGGAAGATGTAGCGGTTGAACGTCAACCGTGTTTGAGAACACGACTCTCTTTACAGATGGTGAGGCCGAACCAGTACGTTTCAAGATGCTCCTTACAACGCGTTCGGGTTGCGTCATGGCTCGTCTATGGGGAGGTCGGGCATTGGGCGTTCTGTATGATATCTTTCGTCGAATGGAAGGTGCTGGAGCTTGAGGAGTTGTTGGACGCCGTGCGGATGCTGGAGCTTGAGGAGTTGTTGGACGCCGTGCGGGTGCTGGAGTGCGCAATAAAGATCTTGATCGATTACCCTCTTCGGGGGATGGTTGACCATCCGTGATTCTTTCTGGTGTTAACCCCAACTCCCCGGATAAACCGGATAACTGCGCACTGACGTTGTGTAACTGTTCTCTAAAGCTCCTGTTCATGGCAATATCCGCGGCATCAACTTCGCTACAAGCACCACAATCCCGAATACTACGCAATGTGTCCAACGCTCTCATTTTGTTGTAAAAACGGAATATCTCGGTTACGACGTAACGGACAGTTCTGTAACTCGGTACCATGTTGATGGGGTCAAACGCGTCAAAGGACAGCAATTCTCTCAGAACGTCCAGACCGGTACAAGCTTGATAAAAGGCCTGTTCGAATCTCTGGTCATTTCCACCTCGAAGGCGATATTCTTCTTGTAACGAATGGACCATTTCAAGTAAGGCGATGGACTTTGGTCTCAAGAACGATTTGTATATGTCCGTGAACGGCGCGTAGAAATGTAACTTGAAATCGTCTATCGGCGACTCTAATCTGCATCTGTTGGTCTGCGTCATTCCAACCATAGCCCGACTAGTTGGATGATTCAAAGATTCCCGTATTTGACGAGCTAATCCAATATACGTCACAGCGGCGCTTCGAACAATTGGTTCCAAGGTTAAACCAACATATCCTCGTCGTTGGTGAGATTTAAATTCATCCAAAATGGATTTCATTTTGTTGATTTGAGGCGCGATTTCTTGGACGATCGTCTTGTATTTACGCGCAACCAAATCGTATGGTTCATAAATTTCGTACGCGGCCATTTTTAATTAGCGAATTTGTTTAAAAATTTTAAATAACTTATATTTTAACTAAGATTTAAGCGACTAATTTGAAGAAACCGAATTTAGGCTTAACGTTTTTGAATTTAGATACGCGCGTGACCTTATTCTACACGTGAGCGCGTGATTATGTCGCGAGTTTCGGAAAATGGCGGGAAAACTAGTAACTGGCGATTCGCGAGACGGGTCACGTGTTTGAAAACCGCGCGATTTGATAAAAATTCAAAATAACACTTATATGCCTATAATGACTTGTATATTGGGAAATATTTTATATCAATTTCCGTCTTACCTTTTGCGTTTCCCCGCCAAAATTATTCCCATTGACCTTTGACCCCAATAATAATATAAATGTTCAGTACTCACAACTTCAGATGTCCTTTATTTATTTCGTGGTGCAATGATGGCTTCTAATTGCGCCTTTTAAAGAGACAATAAGAATTGATTAGTTAAACCATGGTTAAACTGCACTATAATAAATAACTTGATATAGTTTAAAGTTAAGGGGATTGGACATACTTTGAAGTTTTCATTAGTTCTTTTTAAACCATTGATAACTTCCTCGTGTTGTTTTTCGCGTAGTTGCAACTGTTCTTCCATTCTTCGTTCAATTTGTTCACATTTCGCTTTCCATTCGTTCAATTCGTGTTTTAAAATTCCATTGTCGACATTGAGTTTCTCAACCTGGGCTTCAGTGTCAACTTTACTGTGTTCCGCTTGCAAGGCTTTTCGGATTCCAAAGGCCACGCTACTTTCGTAAAGAGTTTGGTATGCCGCCAAGGTCATCCTAAGTTCATCGCGCACTCTCAGAAGTAATAGGCCTCTTTCTGCGCAACTGATGGCCACTTGCCGAATAACTTCGTCTGCAATAATAAATACTCGTTTTGGCTTAACGAAGTGGCAATATTTCGGCTTTTTTATAATTTACCGAAACATTGGTCGTATAATTCTCTTCTAATTGGACAAATACCCGTTTCTCTGGCTTGTCTTTGTTGTAGTTTAGTGTCCAATTGTTCTTGCAAGTTTAAAACATCTATTCTAGTCGCTGGAGTGCTCGAAACATGCTGCACCCATTTATCTCCGTCTTGTTCCCATTCCCTACAGTTAATTATAATTGAAACCCAAAACTATCAGAACTTAGGCGTTTTTATAGTTCCCGCCATGAGATAGGACTGCCTATATAACTGGTGCGTGTCTAGTTCCTCTCACTCTATGGTCTTATATGAGTTCTTGCTTAGATTCAACAGAAAAAGCGGTGTAAAAAGTAAAAGACTAACCGTGGAGGTAAAATTGAATCTAAAATTTCTTCTGATGGCTCTACAGTTTTTCCAGGAATAATTGCCCCATGACCGTTGGCAGTAACCTTAAAAACATATCAAGAAAAAACACTTTTACCAAACACAGCCCACTTTATCACGCATCAATGCGTGAACGATTGAGCTGTGCTTCAAAACACGTCTGTAATTTTACCTTTTCAACATCTCCCGTTTTTTCCACAACCAAAACCGGATTATCATATTTAACTAGAGAGCTATTCGGTGGAATCATCATATTTAAATAATTTTTAATTATTTAAGAACCTAAATTCGTGAAAATAAAACTATTTTAAAATCGCGGCGGTTTAACGTGGTGCGAGGAAAGATGGTAAACAATCCTAGCGACGCTTTTCGAGTTTCCATAGCAACGAACCAGAAGTTACGTCACAAATCCGGGCAAGTTACCGGAAGTGAACTATCGGGAGTTGAGTCCTGTCATGTGTCATCGGGAAAGACATATAACTTAAATGTGAGCCCGGTGACGGTGGACTGTAATGTTTTAATTATTTTAATAAAATTATTACTGTTATTCCTTAAGTTTTTTTTATTATTTCAAGTTAAATTTATGTTTATCGGTATAATAGGTTCTCGCTTTAGGCTTAGATAAGTGATTGGAAATCCAGGGCGAACTTCACGAAGTGAACTGATATGAGTGAAATTTGGGGCATATGGTTAAGAAGGTGATGTTATCTTCGTAAAAACATTGGATATTCAGCAAGATTCTAAATCGATGATTAAACGCGAGTGTTTTCTTATTAAAAACCATGCTAAAACCCTTCTAATACAAACATACAATGCTTCCCAATACTGGTGTAACGGGGAAAGATGTAAATCGTAGTCAGTTTTGGCGTTGTAAACATTGCCCTCGTAATTTGTTGTTTTATAATGCATTGGATTTTTGCAATCATTTGCAAGAGCTTCATTGTATAAAAGAAGGGGGGTCGTACATTTGTCGGTATGGAAATAACAATGTTTGTGCATCACTACCGTTAGAAGGTGTGAGTGATCAAGATTATAAGGATCACATAATGAAAAAGCATGTTATGATACCCACTACATCTCGCCAGGATACTTGTAAGTATATTATTCAAGATAATCTTATTATTATAATGGATTTAGTTCAGTTGTAGTTCTTGTAAAGAGTTTATGTTAAGATCATCGTTCAGCCTTCAATGTACATTACTTTTAGCAGCAAAATCTCTTGGAATTTCCGAACACCCATCAAGCAGTTTGGCTTTAGGGCATTCTAGAAACAATTCTACTAGTTCTAGGACGTCAATTGGTTTAAGTACAGCCCCCCAGTCTTCACTCTCGGAGGAAACTACGTGGACTGTTTATGATAGCACTCAAAATTTATCAGCTATATTGAATGACCCGAGGTTGACTAAAAGAGAATCTGATTTCTTTACCAAAACATGGGGAGATTCTTTTGTAGAAAATGCTCCTATTTTACCACCGCCTCATTTGCCAACAATATCTAGCATTTTATTTAAAAATTATCTTAAGAAAACCTCAAGGGTGTGTAATAAAATACAACCTTAATGGAAAAGTCGTGTAACATAACATTATACCTTAAAAGAATGGCCTTTTTCTAAATATAAATGTAAAAATATTAAAGAAATAAATAAATCATCTCTTATTACAAAATAATTAGCATTTAATTAGGCTTAAAAACAATCAAGGACTACTGCGCCTCCGCCATTGCTGAATCTAACCTCTGCGTGATCGAGTTTGCTATGCCCTCCCCCCACCCTTCCCTCTCTCCTCCCGTGAAAATTAACCAATCACGTTAGGGGTGGATATTAGACGTCACTAAAGCAATGGCGGCGCGGTACTCGTCGTTTTTATGACTAATTAAATGCTAATTATTTTGTAATAAGAGATTATTTTTTAATATTTTTACTTTTATATTTAGAAAAAGGCCGTTCTTTTAACATATAATGTTATGTTTACTGAAGTTTTCCATTAATCTCTTCGGGGGAAAGTTATTTTTTTTAAACTGGGGATTAACATTTCAGAGGACGAAACAACTTAAAAATTTAGCGTCAAATTCCCAACAAATTGCTTCAGGGGCGACGGCGGATGGTTCCTCTAGAAGCTTAGCTTCAATTTTAGAAAGAAATAGATCTAGTATAGAGGTAGTACCAAAGGTTTTTGTAACCACCCCATTCGAGCTTGAAAATCCCGAAACTTTCAACCAAGTTTTGCCTTGGAGTCAAATTTACAGTGATTCTAATTCCGCTTCCAAATCGTCAGTCAAATTATTGCAAGAAAAGGTTCCTAAATTTGTTATTTTTAAATAAAAGTCCCGCGAAAGCTTAAGTTAATTCTAATTATCGTAATTATCCTATAATTAGTTGAGTCATTACTTGGATGTTGTCGAAGTTCAAATAGCCCGCCAAATCTCGCTTAAATCCGAAGCTTTCTTCCAAGCCATGACATCCCATGACGCACTCATGGAACAATTAACAAAAAATATCCAAGCAGTCCGATCTCTTCGTAGACAAATTAATTGTATTGACGATGTTCTAGTCAAAGGGGCGTTTCATTGTTTACGTATGAAACAAACCCGTAACAACTGCCATTTAATTTATAATAAATTAAAATTGATGTCAACCGTACATCAAACCCAACCGACGGTACAACTTTTATTGGCAACATCCGAGTTTGCCGGAGCTTTGGATTTAATAGCGACAACCAAAGATATAGCCGAACAAGAGTTAGTAGGGATACACTGCTTCCGTCATTTGAACTCGCAATTAGCCGAGATTGAATTGGTTATTGATAAAATGATGCAAGCCGATTTTGTTCGACACATATCAACCCAACTTAATCGACCATTGCCAACCGCAATTGAACAACCTATTGATGGGTATCAGACGGAAGAGGAAGAGATTAGGATACAGGAAGAGGTGAAGCTCATTTAGTTGTATCTTTGATGGTAGTTAACAACAAACAACGACGCGTTCTGTTACAGGAACGATTAATATCAATTGTCTTCGGAATGTTGAGGTTGAATAAATTTGAATTTGTTGATGTCTTCCAAGAGGAAGCCAAAACGGCCGTCAAAGCTATCGTAAAACAAACTGAATTTGAAACAATTTCCAAATCAGATCACGGAGATGTTGATTGCGATGATATTAGGTTTGTTTCAACTTTGACCCCGACGAAATCGCGCCATAATCAGTTGAAAGAACTACTTTTTAACGAATTGCAGCGTAATTACATTAATAATGAAGTTGGAATTCAACTTATGGTTGGAACTATTGAATAAGATATTTTCAAACTTGCTCCTACTCTTAAGAAGAATCCAGGTAAACTTAATTGCGTTTTAAATACTTAATTGTCTCACGGTTGCAATTAACTAAATTGGGGCATGATTCAGTCTTTACAAGTTGTCATGCTCGACATTGTTGAAGTCGCAGCCGGTACTCCGATATCAGCTGTTGAAGAGTTTTTAAAACCTATCGAAGAAGGGGCTACCGCGTCGCCTTCCGGCGGCAAATTGGACGTAGTCGAAGGCGAAATGACTCCTTCTACGTCAATATTATCGCGTTCGGAACATCTTAGATTGACAAAATCGTTAAAAGACGCGATGGTTTCAGTTTGCGATCAAGCTAGCGAAAGATGCGTTAGAATATTATCGCAAAGATCGTCTAATAGTAATTCCGGCGATGGTAGTGAAGTAGAAAAAATGCGACCCGCCGATTTTATAGAGTTGGCCAAATGTATCGAATGTTTTATCAAAAAAAGTGGGGAGTTTTGTGGGAAACCCAGTACGCAGCTCAAATTAGCGTTACAAAGCATGGTTAGTAATATTCTTGTAATCTTTGAGGTTATTGTTTCGTAATTTTCGGGGTTTTTTCAGTCAACGAAATTCACACTGAGGTTCCATAAAGAAAAAACTAACAAATTAAGGTATAGGAAGTTAACTATGCCTACTTCCGCGTTTTCAAAAGGAACTAATACCTAAACACATTATCTTTAGTAATATTTTGAACAACGAACAATGGAAGCAATCCGATGTTCCAACGGGAATCCAAGGCTTAGTATATTTATTAGAAATTATGGGTTCGTCTATTTTGACACCGCAAGAATTATCTAAAGAGGAGACGCAAAGTTACTTAATCGCTGGTAACGAAAACTATGCAGTTGTTGGGTGCGTATTAACAGAAATTCTAATTAGCGCGTCTCCAATTAGTTCTAAACTACTTGGTTTTAATTTAATTTAATTTAATTTAATTTCAGCACCGTTTTACTTTTATTGACGATAATTTCCGAATATTGCGAATGCGCTCAGGATGTTCCTATAGTGGCTCAAGATATGGCCAGAAACTTAGTTGATCTTTTGAAGGTATTTAAAGATTAATTTTTAACACCTTACCCTAATTATTTTCAATTATAACTATTAATATTCGCCTAATAGTTTTACAATTCAAGAACATGCCAGCTAATTTTAGGCGCGGGGGCTTTGCAATTGGTTGGATTGAAGACAATTACAACTAAACATTTAGGTAACACAAATCGGTTTTAAAAAGTCAAAGCAATACTTTTGCACCGCCTAAAAAGAGCAAAAGTAAAAAAAGGCTTAAAAATACTAAATAATATAAACTTTAGCGTTAGCTTTGAGAAGTCTGCAATTGATGGTTCATTTCATTCCAATTCTTCGAAATCATTTCGAAAAGATAATTAGTGATAAAGAAAAACACGTGACGAAACACTTTGAACACGTGTTAAAAGTACGTCCCGTGTTTTATGATATCCTGCTAAATATTAAATGATAACTTTCGCGATAAATTAATTAATGACAGGACTACAATCACCACATCAACGAAATTTCAAACAAATTCGTGGGGATAATGGACGATAAGATTGAATCATTGCTCTCAAAATGGGAAGTGAGAGCTCCGGTTCCTTCCCCCGCCTTTCGTTCCATTTCTAAACATCTTTCTAAATTACACGAAGCCATAGCTGATCTCTTACCCGAAGCCCAACTTCGAGAAATCTTCCGTAGAATACACTTATCTTTTAAAGAAAAATTAAAAACACATTTAGTACGATTAAAAGTTAATAGCGATGGTGGACCTCAGCACGGGTAAGTCCCTTAAACAGATAATTATGATTATTAAAATAATTAAAATAGGCGAATGTTAGGCTTATCGCGGCCATTTTAGTAGCGCAATTATGATTATTAAAATAATTAAAATAGGCGAATGTTAGGCTTATGGCGGCCATTTTAGTAGCGCTTCTGACATACCCACACCCCGATACCAAGTCTCTAGTAAAATGATAAAATAAAATCCCCTGAGGGCCCTGACCAGTCCATGAGTCATAAATACCAGTTTAGGACGCCTTGTCGGCTTATCTATAGACCGTTCCATTAAGTACTTGAAGAGAAACTAACGCACAGGGTTGGGGACTTGGGGTGGCCAGAGAGAATTTAGAAGGGGAGTGGAAGGCCCCCCTTTGACTCTATTAAACGTGATGACGCCCAAACAAGATGTCGCGTTGAGCTTATTGGGGTAGGCGAGTTTCCGGTCACGTGTTCTAAAATCTCTCTGTTACAAACGCATCATACCGGAAATGGACCTGCCTAGATAACGTTTAGCAGACGACGTTGCGCTACATTCCAAACCGCCCCTTCCACTCCCCTTCTAAATTCTCTCTGGTGGTGTTTGCTATTTGCTTATCTTCTGGAATTAATGGAAATGTCTATACACGTTGTCAACCAGTCCTAAGACTTAGCGGGCTTTGCTAAAGAAAGGCTTACAATATAGAGGGGAGAAAGAGTTTCAAGGGGATCATCACTTTGATGATTGCAAACTCTTTGACAATACATACGTTTAACTTGGACACGTTAGTGTTGTACCCCTCGAGAGTGTCCCCACGGAGAAATCTTTTTTCTTTCTTTCTTAAGAATGCCTTTATTTATTTTGGGGATTGGGTAGGGATGGCGTTTAGGGTTTGGCCCAGCATGCATTGCTAGCGTGGCAACAGTTTAATTCGCGTCTTTCCAACTAAATGGACCCTTTTCAAAAAGGGGGAGGGGCTTAGTAGCCTCTGCTTGATTTAGGGTTGATAGGATAGGACTGTATGTTGACGCGAGGTCACAGACTGAGCTCTTGCAGTGGGCGGTCATGTTTGGTACCGCTTTGGTTGGTTCTATGGGCATTGGTCAAATAGCGTGGGTGACGTCACACTAAGGCTTCTGAGATCGCTCTATTGGGAAATATCTAGGCCTAAAAATACGTTTTGGGAATTTCAGGCTCGTAACTCAAGAATTGACATTTTACACGGAAAATTTAAAAATTTTGAATATTTTTCCGGAAGGCAGTAATCAAATTGAGGATCTCTTTTTTACAAATCCTAACAATGCTAATAATAATGTTAGGTGACGAATTGACGATGTTTTCAAATTTAATTAATATATTAAATAAAATAAAAAATTAAAAATTATTCGAATAAAAACCAAAAAGGGGAAAAGTTTTTATAATTGTCTAAAAATATTTTGTGTAAATTTAAAATTTTTTGGTCTCTAGTAGTACATAAATGCCGATCCCAAAACAGTACAGTGGAAGGCAGGGGAGGATGGGAGGATTGGAGGATGGGAGGATTGGAGGATGGGAGGATGGCAAGATGGCGGGTGAGAAAACAAGATGGTGGATGAGACTTTGTACGTAAACCTTTTGATTGACTCACCCCTCTCTCAGACCTGCAAGTGGGCGTTTATGATTGACTCACCCCTCTCATCCCCGCACCTGCAAGGGTGTTTTTGATTGACAGGTCAATGAAGCGTGTTCGATTCTCGGATGTAGAAGTACATACATTAAAGTACGAAGATAGGGTGAATTATGATTTAAGAAATAAACAGTATTTTAATATGTTAATTAGATTAAAATTTGAACCATTAATTTCTCCCATATTAATCAAATGGTTAAGTAGGTATGAAACTCCAGATGACGTTGGGGGAAAATAAAGATTCCCCAAAAACCCGACTGGGGAAAAATGGTACCATAGTACATGCAATAGGGTGAATTATGAATTAAGAAATAAATTGCAAATAAAAATTTAGGAGACGAATAAAAATGAAATTCAAATTGTAACTTTTAATTAATTTACTTTTATTTTGCCTACTTTTTTTCATAATTAATGGTTGATGTAAGCTACATCTAAATTTTCAATTACATTATTTGTTATTAAACCACTAATTTGTTTAATTATGTTAGTCTCCAGTTCTACCACCTGCCTCATTCCCTCTCCATCAGTGGAGTTTAACTCCCGAGAATCGCGTCTACGTTAACAGTACGAATACACTGCAGTCTGGATGCTAAAGATAATACAAGTTAATTTAAAGTTATTGGAAATATAAGTCTAATTAAATTGTTAGTGAAAACTATGGGATATGTTAATATACCTGTACCCGTCGCAGTTCGGAACAAAGTACGTTCCAGTAGGAGAATAAACCCCATCCTCGTTTCTTTCAGGGCTGAATAGAAATAACATATAAATAATCTCAATAACACTAACTATATAATTTAGCAATTTAACGTACCGAGGGTGTATTTGCCCCTCTACAATGTCCTCGAGGGACACTAAAAAATGCGGAACTCCTTCCACCCCAATGCTCGGAAACAGAAGTTGACGGATTAAATTAATTATTCTAATATACACAATAATTAGCTCTCTAAAACCTAACACCATAAATATATAACAGCGATATATTTACTTGAACCCGTCACAGTTCATAACGTAAGAATTAATGAACGCATTGGAGTTTCGATAGTCTACTAGCTCCACCCTAATTGGATTTAAATAATGTCTAGTGTTAATGCTAATTTAGATAACAAGGATTATAAAAGTCAACTCACAAGTCATAGGGTGTTAATATGGAGTCTGCTTCAGACTTATGGTCATCATTTTCATCCACAAAGTTAAACACGATATCATCATCATCGTCATCATCACTAATGCCGATGAAATTTGGAGTATTGACATCTTCGGAGTTATATTCCTCCGTGGGCCATTCGGAATACAACGGAAATCTTCCCGCGACCATATTGATAAATTTAGTTTAAATTGCGGAAAAAATCTATTCTATCCCCTTGAGGTAAAAAGAACGTTGTGACCAAATTTTCAAAATTGTCCATGTCCCATGTAGTGTGTGGTATGAAAACCTCTAAACCTTCCACGGATTTTCTCCAAAATCACAATAGAACTTCAAACAATTAGTATGAATTGTAAAAATCCCTAACCCCTTGTGGGGATAACCCAAAAAAAAAAAAAACCCGAAACGATAAGAAATCAGACATCTTTAAATATGTGAATGCCCACTTGTTTGAATTATATAGCTAACTGAAAGAATACGATACAGAAAAAAAGAGTACGTATTCGACCCCTCGTTTCGAACCACCTTGGCGACGAAGCCGCGTACGTCATCATTCAGCTGGACTTTCCACGTCGATTTAACTTCTCGACCAAGAGGTTAAACATCCTTGATTTATGGCACATATCACGCTTGGAAATCAGGTGGTAGCCCGCCGATGGGCAAGGTATTAAGAGAATCGTACCTATTACTACAGTTTAAGATGGGGGAGCTTGGGTTTTTTAAAGTAGAGCGTAGTTTTGACAGAGGAAGTTGACACGTCGAGGAATCACGTTGAGTTTACACTACCTAGAAAGTAATCCGAATTGGGATGAAGTTGTCAATCACCTCAATACAAATACGATGCTCTTTTCGTATTACACCAAGTTTGAACCAAGTGAGATGGATGACGTCAATGTGAATTCCGTAATACTGTGTTATATTGCGACGTAAAATCTTAAAAACCTGGAAACACACACGTAGAAAGACACTGTTAAGGTTGACAATATTTATAGCCAATGAGAAAATTAGGAAAGGATGACCAGGCATAAACAACGCTGGGAAAGATTTAAAAAAATCGTAAAATACGCGAAGAGTTGAAACTATTTTAAAACAAATAAAAAGAGTTGCTAAAAGGGTAAAACGTTGTCGAAAGTGTTGTTAAAAGATTAAATCTTGGTTGAAAGTGTTGTTAAAGGACTAAATCTTGGTTAAAAGCGTGGTTAAATGACTACATCTTGGTTGAATGTGTTGTCAAAAGAATAAAAAGTCGTTAGAAAGGGTTGATAAATGAGAAAAATATGGATGAATGTGTTGATAAATGACTAAAAGGTAGCCGAAAATGTCGTTAAATGACAAAAACATTAATGAAAATGTCGTTAAATGACTATAGTGTGATAGAAAATGATGTCAAATGATTAAAAAGTGGTAGAAAGTGTCGTTCAATGACTTAAATATTAATTAAAATGTGAATAAACGACTATAATATTAAAGAAAATGATGCTAAATGACTGAAAAGTGCTTCGAAGTGTTGTTAAATGACTTAAAAGGGCTAGAAAGTGTCGTTAAATGACCAAAACGTGGTTGAAAGAGTCGTTAAATTAATAAAAAGTGGATGAAAATTTAGTTAAGTGAACATTGAGTGCCTGAAAATGTTGTTCAAAGACTAAACAGTGGTTAGAAGTGTTGTCAAATGAGTAAAAAGTAGTTATATGGGTTGTTAAATGAATAAAAAGTGGTGGAAAGTGTTATTAGATGAATAAAAGTGGAATGATTGTGTTGTTAAACGTTTAAAAAGTGTTTGAAAATGTTGTTCATAGACTAAAAAGTGGTTGACAGTTTTGCTAAATAAGTAAAAAGTGGTTCAAAGTGTTGTTAAATAAATTAATCGTGGTTGAAATTGTTGTTAAATGAATAAAAAGCGAGTCGATAGGTTGATAAATGAGAAAATGATGGATGAATGTGTTGATGTACGACTAAAAAGTGGTCGAAATTGTAGTTAAAGCACTATAGTATGGTAGAAAATGATGTTAAATGACTAAAAATAGTAGTAGGAAGTGTCGTTCAATGACTTAAATATGAATGAAAATGTGAAAAAATGACTATAATATAAAAGAAAATGATGCTAAGTGACTGAAAAGCGCTTTTAAGTGTTGTTAAATCACTGAAAAGTGCTAGAAAGTGTCGTTAAAGACCAAAAAGTGGTTGAAAGTGTCGTTAAATTAATAAAAAGTGGAAGATCATTTAGTTAAATGAACATTAAGTGCCTGAAAGTGTTGATAAATGAGCAAAACGTAGTTGCATGTGTTATTAAATGAATACAATGTGGTGGAAAGTGTTATTATATGAATAAACGTGGGTTGATTGTGTTGTTAAACGAATAAGAAGTGCTTGAAAATGTTGTTCAAAGACTAAAAAGTGGTTGACAGTTTTGTTAAAAGTAAAAATGGTTCAAAGTATTGTTAATTAAATTAATCGTGGTTGAAATTGTTGTTAAATGAATAAAAAGTCGATAGTTTGATAAATGAGAAAATGATGGATGAGTGTGTTGATAAACGAATATAAAGTGGTCGAAAGTGTAGTTAAAGCACTACAGTATGATAGAAATTGATGTTAAATGACTAAAAATGGGTTTGAAGTGTAGTTAAAAGACTAAAAATGTTGTTGAAAGTGTCGTTAAATGATTAAAATGCGAAAGAAAATGTCGTTAAATAACTAAAATATGAATGAAGATGTGGTTAAATGACTATATTATAAAAGAAAATGATGCTTAATGACTGAAAATCGGTTCGAAGTGTCGTTAAATGACAAAAAGTGGTTGAATGTGGCGGTAAATTAATAAAATGTTTTTAAAAATGTCGTTAAATGAACAATAATTACCTGAAAATGTTGTTTAAAAACTAAAACTTGGTTCACAGGTTTGTTAAATGAGTAAAAAGTAGTTGCGAGTGTCGTTAAATGAATTAAAAGTGGTTGAACGTGTCATTAGAGGAATTAAAGAGGGTCGAATATGTTGTTAAACGAATAAAAAGAAGTTGAAAATGTTGTTCAAAGGCAAAAAAAAGTGGTTGACGATTTTGTTGAATGACTTAAAAGTGGTTGAAAGTGATGTTAAATAACCAAATAGAGATTGAAAGTGTTGCAAAATGGCCAGATAGTGATTGAAAGTGTTGTTAAATAACCAAATAGTGATTGAAAGTGTTACTAGATGATTAAAAAAGGGTTAAAGTGTTGTTAAAGGAAAGAAAACTGAGGGGGTTTGAGAGTGCTGTTAAATAATTAAAGCGCGATTAATTGATAAATGTCCTACCTTTAGCTCTCTGGCGCTGAACATAGCTGTATGTGTAAAATATACGAAAAAACCGTTAAATTAAGAAATTCCGTCATTTTCGTTTCTGTGTAATAAGAAACAAAAACATAAATAACAGAAAATTCTACCATGATTCAAAACAAAGAAATACGGATAAGATAAGGCTTTTTACAATTCTTCAAATTGCCCTCAAGATTTTTAAATAGGTCATGTGAGAACCAATTTACTCTAAATTATATTTTATCTTTGCCCTTAAGCGTTACAATATAACATTTTTACATAAGCCTTGTCTTAACCCTCTGTAAATTATCACCCTTCTATGTACATTAACGTAATTATAAACGTCGAGATCGATTTAACCAGTTCTGATCAGATATTTTGTATAAGGAGTGAAAATTTTTCTTTTTGATGGGCATCGTCCACCTAGACATCACTAATTTAAATAGTGATGAAGTCGTCGGAGATGGAAACGTTAAAGATTTCCACCAATAAAGTATGGTTGAAAACGTTGTTAAATACTAAATTTCATTAAAAAGCGCGGATAGATGACAAATTTTTATTTAAAAAAATTCGGTTGTATAACCAATTTCAATATGAAGTTCTGCTTTTTGAATAATATGTGCTTTAAACTCTTTCTAAATGAATAACAATTGTTGTTAATTGAGTAAAAAGTTGTTAACAAAAGTTTTGATTAATGAGAGAAATGGTTGGAGTGTTGATAAATGACTTTAAAGTGGCTGAAAGTGTCGTTCCATGACTAAAACTTGGTTAAAGTGTAGTTAAGTGAGAAAAATATGGTTGAAACTGTTGTGAAGTGAAAAATATGCTATTGAAAGTGATGAAAAATAACTAAAAAAACTGTTCAAAGTGTTGTAAAACGACTAAAACATATAGGACGAAAGTTATTTCAATGATTTTAGGCATGTATAAAGGGAGGATACAAAAACATCTCAACAGCGAGTAAATTTTGATCACACGAATACAACGAGAAATTGGTCCATTAACGTAACAGATGTGGACTACATAAAAAAACCATTTGAGTTAAATCAAGATTAAACGATATCATAACCAAACATTAGGTGCATCACGACGTTTCTAGGAGATTTTTGACAGTTGATTTTACTCAAAACCTATTGGCGAGAATTTAACATTTGGTAAACATGTTTGCAATATTAACCAAGGCTTTGAATGCAGAATTTATCAAGCCTAGACTATTTTAGCAGTAAAAATCTACTCAAGACAAACTTCCTTATCAGTTTGATAAATACAAATTTCATTGGTGGTAACGTTGAAATTGCGAAGCATACCAAAAAGCTCAACCCTTTTATCAGTCTCATAATCTGTTCTAAATTACGGTGAAGTTTCAAAATATACGTAGTTTCTCTAGAGTTTGAAGTACCACAGTCACTCGATTGAAGAGGAAAAGCTCCGAACCCCAGGACCGGGAGCGGGGCCACACATGTGTATTTTCGTTTTTCCCCGGCCCCGCCCCGGTCCTGGGGTTCGGAGCTTTTCCTCTTCAATCGAGTGACTGTGGTACTTCAAACTCTAGAGAAACTACGTATATTTTGAAACTTCACCGTAATTTAGAACAGATTATGAGACTGATAAAAGGGTTGAGCTTTTTGGTATGCTTCGCAATTTCAACGTTACCACCAATGAAATTTGTATTTATCAAACTGATAAGGAAGTTTGTCTTGAGTAGATTTTTACTGCTAAAATAGTCTAGGCTTGATAAATTCTGCATTCAAAGCCTTGGTTAATATTGCAAACATGTTTACCAAATGTTAAATTCTCGCCAATAGGTTTTGAGTAAAATCAACTGTCAAAAATCTCCTAGAAACGTCGTGATGCACCTAATGTTTGGTTATGATATCGTTTAATCTTGATTTAACTCAAATGGTTTTTTTATGTAGTCCACATCTGTTACGTTAATGGACCAATTTCTCGTTGTATTCGTGTGATCAAAATTTACTCGCTGTTGAGATGTTTTTGTATCCTCCCTTTATACATGCCTAAAATCATTGAAATAACTTTCGTCCTATATGTTTTAGTCGTTTTACAACACTTTGAACAGTTTTTTTAGTTATTTTTCATCACTTTCAATAGCATATTTTTCACTTCACAACAGTTTCAACCATATTTTTCTCACTTAACTACACTTTAACCAAGTTTTAGTCATGGAACGACACTTTCAGCCACTTTAAAGTCATTTATCAACACTCCAACCATTTCTCTCATTAATCAAAACTTTTGTTAACAACTTTTTACTCAATTAACAACAATTGTTATTCATTTAGAAAGAGTTTAAAGCACATATTATTCAAAAAGCAGAACTTCATATTGAAATTGGTTATACAACCGAATTTTTTTAAATAAAAATTTGTCATCTATCCGCGCTTTTTAATGAAATTTAGTATTTAACAACGTTTTCAACCATACTTTATTGGTGGAAATCTTTAACGTTTCCATCTCCGACGACTTCATCACTATTTAAATTAGTGATGTCTAGGTGGACGATGCCCATCAAAAAGAAAAATTTTCACTCCTTATACAAAATATCTGATCAGAACTGGTTAAATCGATCTCGACGTTTATAATTACGTTAATGTACATAGAAGGGTGATAATTTACAGAGGGTTAAGACAAGGCTTATGTAAAAATGTTATATTGTAACGCTTAAGGGCAAAGATAAAATATAATTTAGAGTAAATTGGTTCTCACATGACCTATTTAAAAATCTTGAGGGCAATTTGAAGAATTGTAAAAAGCCTTATCTTATCCGTATTTTCTTTGTTTTGAATCATGGTAGAATTTTCTGTTATTTATGTTTTTGTTTCTTATTACACAGAAACGAAAATGACGGAATTTCTTAATTTAACGGTTTTTTCGTATATTTTACACATACAGCTATGTTCAGCGCCAGAGAGCTAAAGGTAGGACATTTATCAATTAATCGCGCTTTAATTATTTAACAGCACTCTCAAACCCCCTCAGTTTTCTTTCCTTTAACAACACTTTAACCCTTTTTAATCATCTAGTAACACTTTCAATCACTATTTGGTTATTTAACAACACTTTCAATCACTATCTGGCCATTTTGCAACACTTTCAATCTCTATTTGGTTATTTAACATCACTTTCAACCACTTTTAAGTCATTCAACAAAATCGTCAACCACTTTTTTTGCCTTTGAACAACATTTTCAACTTCTTTTTATTCGTTTAACAACATATTCGACCCTCTTTAATTCCTCTAATGACACGTTCAACCACTTTTAATTCATTTAACGACACTCGCAACTACTTTTTACTCATTTAACAAACCTGTGAACCAAGTTTTAGTTTTTAAACAACATTTTCAGGTAATTATTGTTCATTTAACGACATTTTTAAAAACATTTTATTAATTTACCGCCACATTCAACCACTTTTTGTCATTTAACGACACTTCGAACCGATTTTCAGTCATTAAGCATCATTTTCTTTATAATATAGTCATTTAACCACATCTTCATTCATATTTTAGTTATTTAACGACATTTTCTTTCGCATTTTAATCATTTAACGACACTTTCAACAACATTTTTAGTCTTTTAACTACACTTCAAACCCATTTTTAGTCATTTAACATCAATTTCTATCATACTGTAGTGCTTTAACTACACTTTCGACCACTTTATATTCGTTTATCAACACACTCATCCATCATTTTCATTTATCAAACTATCGACTTTTTATTCATTTAACAACAATTTCAACCACGATTAATTTAATTAACAATACTTTGAACCATTTTTACTTTTAACAAAACTGTCAACCACTTTTTAGTCTTTGAACAACATTTTCAAGCACTTCTTATTCGTTTAACAACACAATCAAACCACGTTTATTCATATTAATAACACTGTCCACCACATTGTATTCATTT